>JAKGSA010000664.1:0-118797 GCA_033558755.1 Philaethria dido
GGGAAAGGATGGGTGGGAAAGGGGAAAACCTGGCTTACATGCCATCGAACCGGAACACATCATAAGATATTTGGCGGTTCGTCTTTGACATGATAGTGGTCGCGAGCCAGACGGAGGACGAACCTCCTACCACCAAACAAAATCTTTAATATGGATTTGAACTTAATTTGAAGTACAATATATCGTTTTATGTCAAAAGCGCTATAGGTATGCATAATATAGCGTATAAATCAATCTCAGTTATAATATTCAACAGAATGCTCTGAGGGTATTTTTAAAATATTTTTTTGTTATATTTATTTATCGACGAAAGTACATAATAAATTACACTAAAATGTACACAGAACTAAAAAAATGTTGACCAACTGTCAGCAACTGATCTAAACTGTCATCAAATACTTTATTTTTGTGACTTACTCAAACATAACTTTTTCTACATGTGTACCTAATGTCACTCTCCATACACTATTTATTTGTACTACAAATATATAAGCTTAAACGTTACATATTATTTAGTTACTAATATTTTCTTAAAATATATCTTGTTTTATTTTCTTTAATTCGATTAATTTAATGTCAAATAGAAGGAGATCCCGAGATAATATGAAAGATATATGTATTTCTAAAGGAAACGGGTTATTATTTATGAATCCCTTAAGGACCCCTTTTTATGAAAATTACGCAGATAGCGAAATATAAAATTATGGTATATTTGAAGTTTTTATGGAGAAAAAGTACATCAATTTCACTCACTATTGTGTATACGGCATACACTATTATATAAATAGACAGAATGATACCGCATTTGTTCTGTCTACTCCGCATGCAAAGTGCAAAGAGATGTGGAGATAAGGACTTAATAAATATAATAATAAAATAAATAACGAGCTAAAAATTTAAATAAATATGTATACATTTCAAAATGTATATCATTATGTTTCGTAGAAATAAAAAATACAGATTTTTAAATCAATTTCCACAATACATTCTGTGATACCAACAATACATTCTGTGATAACAGCAGACTGCTATCTGGTGCGAATATGATAAAACGTGTACACATCAGGTGTCGTCGCAATTTTTTATCACAAAGCAATATAATTTTATCATTTACGCGGCAATTAATATAAATTTGTCATTCGCCACCTGTGAAAATCAGACACTGTTTTCGATCGATATAATTCCATTGGCATAAATCACATGATTTATTATAATATACGAGTTTTCGGCCATCATATTTGCACTTCTATATTTTACAATTTCCACTTTAAAATATCTTTCGTCTTTTCCTGTTCTTGTAGGAATACGAAGAAATCCTTTCTTGGCGCTGACAAATACTCGCCAACGAACCTACATGCCATAATTTCAGCTTTCTACGTCCAGTAGTTTACAGTCAGTCAGTAGAGTATTTATTTCCGAAATTTTAAAATGCAATATAAATTCATTATAAATCTTTTTCAATTTTATTCCGAATCCCTGGTCTGGGCAGTCATTTAGTTGCCTTGCGTTCTGCCACACTAGGAGCAATGCCTCTGTGTGCACGGAAAGTGGAATACAACAACAATGTTACTCTACGTTCTCTCCGCCTCCTCTATAAATGAATCGGAGATATGTAAAGTAAAACGCATATAAATATTTACGAAAACAGCATTAAAGACAGAAATTCTACATTCACTCAATATAAGTAATACATACATAGCTTCACGCTGTATCCTGCATATAGCAGGGTAGACAGAGGGAACCTAGTGTTAAGACACTCCGTTCCCCAGTTAATATAAGTAATATTATTAAGTTTTACGCCAATTTGTTTAGGCTACCGGATATCAGGGATAAAAGTGACTAAGAAATTATACGACGCAAGATATGAAATAAAAAAAAGAATTTTAGATAATATGTAGACATTACAAATCACAAGTACAATTTATCAAACTACATTGAAATAACAATCTCATATCTACCGTGTGAATAAACTGATTAGAATAAAACAAACAAAAGAATAGGTTTTTAGAAAATAACGAAAATACTAAAATAGTCAATTTTAACGCCTGTCGTGGCGCAGGCACAAGCGCGACTGTAAACGCCATAGGTTGTGGGTTCGATTCCCACTCCAGGAAATGTAAAAGTTTAGTATTTTCATTTCCTAGGTTTGGTGACCAGGCAAAGCGCGGCGTTGAGTTCCGCCACTCAGCACGCAATGCCTCAATTCAGCGGAAAGTGGGGAACGGAGTGTCTTAACACTAGGTTTCCTCTGCTTACTCTGCTATATGCGGGATACAGTGTGAAGCTATGTATGTATGTATTTTAAATGAAATAATCCCTACTAATATTATAAATGTCAGTGTAAGTTTCTTTGTTACGCTTCACACCAATACTTGAGTAGTATTTTTATCGGTTGAGACCAATTATCATGAAACTTTGTACACATATTCTTAGAGGTTTAAAAAGGACTTTCATAGTTATTTTTTTTATAGTTTAGCAAACATGATTTTTTGCCCAAAAAATTGAAAATCTAGTTAATTCAAAACCTTCAAATTAACGCATATAGTCATAGGCACTATACCCTACAGTACGAAGTATGGACAGCCATTGACCAAGCCAGGGAAACCGAGGGTAACAGCTAATTCTTAATAATTCTACTCTTTATAGATAGAAATCTTAGAAACCCTGGTGGGGTCTTCACTCTCCTCCCTGGGGAGGTGGGGTGATGGCTTCAGGCTCTTAGGCCTATGGCCATGGGAGTCTTCTCCGTCCATGAACATGGGCGGGTCTTCGGGTTGGCCCATAGAGCCTCTGTAGGGGTTCTGTCTACAATTTCGGTTCCAGTTTGGGAACCGAAGAAGGATGGTAGTCGAAAGGGGAGAAACCCATTATGTTACATAAGAAGTTAATACGTACCATAAAATTATGAAAAAGAAACGCAATATAATACATGTCTTTTATGCGCAATAAATTACCCATAATAATAACCGTAAGATTATATGTTTGGTACATTTGAACTTGGTGGAAGATGTAGGAAAAAATCAAATATTTTCATCTTATAGTAGAAATAATTTTTATGTTGAATGGCGGGACCCAACGCGCCCGACATCACTGACCGGAGGAATGTAAATAATTTTAATATGCCATCACATCATTCCCTGCCTGTCGTGGCGAGGTTTGCTTCGATTCGGTTTTGGTTCGATTCCCTCTAAAAACGTAGTATTTTTCATTTTCCCAGGTTTGGTAACAATCGGCACGCAATCGGCGCTAGGCATACTACGTTATCAGGTTCCCTGTCTACCTTTTATATACGGGATGCAGGATAACTACAGTTAAAAAAAATCATCGCATTCCTATAAGTGGGGATTAAATCTGCAATCATTGTCTTATCAGTCTGGCACTTATCACACGATAACATCCTATAGACCTCCTGCATCAAAAGGGTCGTTGTAAAGTGCGAATAATCGCACACCACAAATAATTATTAAGGTTCAATTCCCACTCGGAATGAAATTATTACATTTAAATAATTTTTTTATATCTCCTTCTAGTGAGATAAAGCACAATGTTGAGTTCCTCACTTAACACACAATGTCTTGAATTCGCGCAGAAATAAATGAGATTAAAACACATTTTGCAATTATAAATTTGTTTAGTTAAGAAGAAAGAACTAATTGGCTAGGTGGTGTAGTGGTTAATTATTGACTACTGGACAGTAGTGTCGGTTTAGAGACCAGACAATATATGTTTAATACTTGGACGCCAATTATCTCGTTGTCTGATAGCCAGAAGTACATACTGTGGTTGCTGGCCGACGTGGGAACATTTTTAGATATAAATTGACTAAACAAATGCAAAAATGGCGCCATCGTAGCGCAGTGGGACAAATCTGACTGCTAAACGCAAGGGTTTGTGGATTCGATTTTCACTCATGTGACTATATTAAATTATTTTCATTTTCGATGTTCTTGCGCCTGTCGCCCAGCTGAGGTACAAGTGCGACTGTAAAGTGACAGGTTGTGGATTCGATTCCCACTCAGGAAATGATGTATTTTGATTTTTGGGTTTGGTAACAAGGCAAAGCGCGGCGTTGAGTTCCGCCCTTTCAGCAATGCATGCCTCAATCTGGCGGAGAGTGGGGGAACGGTTGTTGAAAGAACTTGTGTTTAACACTAGGTTCTCAGGTTCCCTCTGCCTACCACGCACTATATGCAGGATGCGCGAAGTTAAAAATATAATAATAATTCATTTCCTGTTGGTAAAACCAAACGCGGCGTTGAGTTCCGCCACTCCAGCATACAATATCTCGGAATTCGGGCCGGGAAAGAAATTGGAAAACAGAGAGATTTGGTTTAAAAGTTCCCTCTGACCTTGCTATGAGGAATAAAGCATCGAACTGCTAAATAAAAGGATATTTATCCTTTTTATTCTGCAACCTGAAAAACAACAATAGAAAGAAATAATATTCTAATAAGTTTTCTATGATTCAGCTTACAAAAAAATAGAAAGAGGATATACTAAAGGTTTCATAATAACAAATAATAATATATAGAGTTCATTTTTCAATAGAAACTATTGGGGAAATGTCACATAAACAACCGCTGTTTGGTTTTACTGGCAGATCATCTGCAATGCGGAGAAAGTTACATACTCGTGCGAAGTGTAACTAAAAATATGCATGACCATAAAATGTCACATATTTTTTGAATTTATTATTTTTAATTTTCGTTTATTTTCATTATTATTATGTATCTCGTTATAAGTTCTCGGGTTCAAAAGGAACCCAGTCCTTTGGAAAGGCTTGCGTGGGGACACAGGTCCAGCACGTAGGAGCCCCTTTGAGACAACAATATTTTTTAATCTGATGCATTGACCGCGACCCATCTCTGAGTAATCATAGGCAATTGCTCAGAGATGGTCACCGGTCAATGCGTAGGAACTATGGAACATATGGAAAACTAAAGTAGGGCTATGGAATGGAGTTTGGATGGACTAAGAAGTACTGGGCTATTGATTTAGACTATCGGACGTCCCGCCTTCCAGCAGTCTCAAATTGAAGGTTAGCGGACGACTCGCCTCCCACTAGATGGGCCCCACAAAGCGGCGTAGTGCCTCGGGCGCAACATCAGTGTGGTCGGCTAAAGGGTGTCGAGAGGTGTGTACCGGTTTCACCATCGCAGGGAGTGCTTGTGAGGCAGGTTTCCCCGCTATTACATGAATTGAGCACTTCCCACCCTTCCGAGCATATAGCTCTTGCCTTTCCCACTCTGCCGGCAATGAAGCAGAAAGCCAGAGGCGGGGGATAAATTACAATTCCCCTCTGGAGGTCTCAGGTCCGTGGGGTCGCCACTCCCCCAACAGCTCGCGCCTAAACTGCCCTGCAGACTCATTATTATTATTATTATCATCATCATCAGTGGCCCGTACAGCCCTCGGTGGGCCCTAGCCTCCTTCAATGCTTTATTCCATTTCCTCTCTATTTCAAGGCCGCTCTCTTCAGTTTTTGAAGCCTAAGGTCTTGAGGTCTTTGAGACACTCCGTCAACCACCTAAGCTTAGGTCTTAGCCCTGTTTACCATCTGGGTTTGACTCAAGCAGACGATTGTGTATATATATGAACGTATTTATAATATATATGTTTATAGTTTTAAGTTAACATTATGAGAAACGATTTCACATTTAATCAAATAAACTACAGCTGTTAGAAATATTTATAATTATTTTGCAAAAATATATACATTTATAAAATAAAATAAAAACCGAAAAGTGTTTCTAGAATCGCATTAAGAACTAAAAATAAATAAAATATGTACATATGACGTACATAGTTACGTTATTTTTTAAACTTACATTCATGCAAATACTATATTATGTGGGTAGACAAAAACATACAGTTTTTGTCTATTATCAGTTTTTGTCTTTATTCTTTATTATTACCCGCTTATTCTTTAACGTTTTATTTAAAACTAGATACTTATCGTTTAATTATGTCTAAAAATACAGAATATTTATAAATTATAGCCAACCTTTTAATCTCGTGTGTAAGCTTTACTTATTAAAGTATAGTTTCTTCCAGTAGTTTTTATATATATATATTTTTATGAGTTAAATTACATCCACGGGCTCGCACTTGCCCTTGCCTTATGTTTCTTTTTTTTTTTTTACGTGTGTCTACCTAATTGTATCTTAAGACTATGGTGAGATCCTCACCGACTGACTCCTTCTTTTTTTTTATAGTATTATATTTATAGCATAATAAAGCATCGCGTGCTGAGTGGCGGAACTCAACGCCGCTCTTTGCCTTGTTACCTGAGCGAGAAAATGAAAATACTAAACATTATTTAGAATTTTCATTTCCTGGAGTGGGAATAGAATCCACAACCTGTCGTGTTTACGTTTGCATATTTGGGCCGCGCGTCACGACCAGACCTCAAACTTTTTCATTTATAATATTAGTAGGAAAAAAAATTGCACACTGTGCATTATATTTAGTTACGTATTTTTTTTTATTGATAACGGACGGCAAACGAGCAGAAGGACCACCCTGATGGTTGGTAGTTTACCTTCGCCCATAGACATCTACCACAACACCAGAGATGTTGTAGATGCGTTATAACCTAGAGGACTCACTGATGGAAGGGGGACAATGTAGTGATCCACTATCAGAACCACCACATTTTGGGGAAAAGGATGGGTGGGAAATGGGGAAAATCTGGCTTGTGCCGTGAACCGGAACCACATCATTAGATATTTGGCGGTTTAGCGGTCTTTGACATGATAGTGGTCGCAGGCAGTCGGAGGACAGACACTCCTACCACCTAACGGTAACTATATCAGTATAGTTGTACAAAACAATGAATATTAATTTTAATCTTCAAATTAACTCTTATATCTCTTTTAAAGAAATCATAGCAATCCTTGATGGGGATATAAACAACGAAAAAAATAATAATAAATACTTTATAGTGACCATGAAATTGACCTTACCGATACTAAGCATATGCTTACGTTTAAGGCATCGAGGATTTTTCCTGAATGTAACTTACTTTTATAAATAAAGAGGATTAATTCATTATAACTCACTATTGTGGTACAAAATTCACACTTTATCCCGCTTAATACAGTAGACAACGAGAAGCTAGAGTAATGAAACCCTGTTCTCCTCTTTCCACCAAAATTCATGTCATTGCGTGTTGAGTGGCAGAACTCAACGCCGCGCTATATCTTACCAGAATAGATAAAAGGAAAATAACTTAAATATATTGCTGTCTCAGTGTGCCACGAATGGCCTTGTGGTCCATTAAGGATTTTTAATGAACTTGACGGTTATGGGCTCAAACCATTTCGGGACATTTTTTTTCTATAAATGTTCATTTATAGTAAAAATAGATGTTGACAAATGACAAAGTCGTAACTACTGGCAAAAAAATTGGGAAACTACATAAAAAACTAAAATTTTGCATATAATCTATATTCATCCTCGGAAGGAAGAGATTTCTCGAAATTTCTACGAAAACAAAACCAGGATCCTTTTTATGGTCCACACAAACAAAGTTGCGGGATTCAGTTAGTTTTTTATAAGCGGGCAAACTTTGACTTTGTAGAGCTAATATAAATATATTAGCTACATAAATAACTGCTAACGAATCCATAATTTGGTATTACATATATACTAATATCTTTTTTCCTGTTTTGAACGCAATTTTTTTAATATTGTTTGGACATGTATGATAATTTATCATCAATGGCGTCAGCAAGGTGTTTTCCCGGACATTTCTGTATACAATGACGAAACAATGTAAACTAAATCTAATTATATGCACGTGGCTACATCACAAACGCACATTTTGCTAAAAACGTTTTGTAATAAACAGAGAGAATCTAGTTTCAAGACACTCCGTTTTTTACTTATCCTCCGAATTCTAGACATTGCTTTTAACGTTGGAACTCAACGCCGACCTTTGTCTTACAAGAAAATAAAATATATACTTACTTACTTAGCTTCACGCTGTATCCCGCCTATATGCGGAATAGGCAGAGGGAACCTAGTCTTAAGACACTCCGTTCCCCACTTTCCGCGGCATTGAGGCATTGCGTGCTGAGTGGCGGAACTCAACGCCGCGTTTTGCCTTGTTACCAAACCCAGGAAATGAAAAATTCTATTTCCTGGAGTGGGAATCGAACCCACAACCTGTCGCGTTTACAGTCGCGCTCTGCGCCACGAAAGGCGTTAAAACTTGAAATATAACTAAAATTCACATTTTTATAATAATTGCCGCTTTCAAATAATAGCTCTGACCTTTAGCACGTAGTAATAAGGCTCCTTAATTGAATTGCGTTTATAGACCGTAACGTATATTGTTAGGTTAGACGTACATTGTAAAATTAAATTACTTGTATCTTATTGAAATTTTATATAAAAAAATATCATAACAGGATTTGAACCTGTGCCTGTGGGAAATGAAGATAACTTAATAAGAGCTTAAAAGCTTGACGAGGTTTCAATCCCACTACATACAATTTTCACTTTAGTTAAATGTTAGGTACTAATACTATAAAGGCGAAAGATTGAGAGGATGGATATTTGTTATTTTTTCACGCAAAACGAATAGATGAAACTTTACGATAATATAGTGTCTAGAGTCCCTGTGAAGGGACGGGGTTAGAATACTATTCCCCTCTGCCGCTGAATAGCGTCCCGTAAGAGGCGGGTAGGAGGTTCTTCCTCCGACTGGCTCGCTACCACTATCAGGTCAAAGACGAACCGCCAAATATCTTATGATGTGTACCGGTTTGATGATATGTAAGCCAGGTTTTCCCTATTCCCACCCATCCTTTTCCCATAATGTGGTAGTTCCTATTACAAACTACATTATCTCCTCTCCTTCCATCTACCCCCTAGGCTGGCAACGCAATTACAACTCCTCTGGTGTTGTAAATGTGTATGGGCGAAGGTAACCACCTACCATCAGAAGGTTCTTCTGCTCGTTTGCCTCCTTTGATCAATAAATAAAAAAGACATACTGTTCCGCTAACAAGTATAGGTATGCTTACTCCTTTTTTGCATGTGAAAAAAGAAAGTTTATACACTATTTGCTTTTAGGCTTCTACTATCCTAAAAAAAAATGGTAGCTTAGTTTAAAATTCATGCATTCGCAAAACGTAGACATTCAATGTTAAGCACTCATAAAATAAGTTATTCAAGTCGCAGACATGTATTATCATCACCATATGTCATAAACCTTATCTACCTTTTGAATACATTTACAAGAAAGGAAAAGCAAAAACTTTGTACCCCTTTTTACGAAAATTACGCGGAGCGGAGGAGCATGAAATTTGGCACAATTATAGTTTATATAGAGAAGGAGTGCATAATGCTAATATTTTTTTAAATAATGCATAAAAAATATATTAAATTTATTATTTTAATATGATAATAAGAAACGTTACGCACACTACCATGGTTTGACATTCATGTATATATAAAGTGAAATTCATACATATACATACATTGCTAAAGACAATGCGTTGTTAACGCGTCAATGGGGACACTGGTTATATTATGTGTAGACAACAAACTTTTTAAAAGCAATTTTAAAAAGTCCTTATTACTTAAACACACAAACTTTATAATATTGGTTAGAAAAATTCAATTCAACAATGCCATAAATTTCCCAAAAATTAACACTCAGAGTCGTCAATTATCTTTTAATTAACAATAACCAATCCATTAAGCGCTAATTAACCTCTCTGAGTATAAACACAAGTTCAAGTTCAAGACTACGTTAAAATCAATAATAATCGAATGCCTCCTTATATATTTAATTTCGCCACTATATTATTCATGTGCCCTCCCCTTTAACCGCACGCAACGAGTACAAACGTACCGAATGCACTGAAGAAAACAACCAGCTTGCATTTAAAAAGGTAAATAGCAAATGTTTACGCAAAAAGAAATCTTATTACGTACTATTAAGGTATATTATTGATTATTTTCCATTAAACATTAGTGTCATATCTTGTAATAGCCGGTTGAATTATAACAGTTATTGTTTGAGGCTTTATATGAAAGTGTGTAAATATTTTGTTGTTGGCAGTATACGTTTGAGCGATGGAAGCAGTGCCTTATATAACTAGATACTGGAATCCACAAAAGTAAGCGAAGATAGATACAGAGGGTTCCACAGATCTAAATATAAATTAATTTTCCTCATCTCATCACACATCTGTATATACTATTATATTTAAAATCATCTATATATTAATTAACGCCTGTCGTGGCGCAGGGCACAAGCGTACGACTGTAAAGAGACAGGTTGTGGGTTCGATTTCCACTCGGCGTTGAGTTTTGCCACTCAATTTCAGCCGGGTGAGGCATAGGCATTGCGTAGCCGCCTCAATTCCGGCAGAAGCTGAGGAACGGAGGATCTTAACACTAGATTCTCGGGTTCCCTCTGCCTACTACCAAATGGGATACAGCGTGAGAAGCTAATAATAAAAAAAAATACGTGCACTTTTGTATCCCTTTTTACGAAAATTGCACGGGCAGAGAAAAGAATGAAAATAAGGTACACTTATAGTTTATATGGCAAGGAGTGCGAAAAAGATAATATCTTTTTAAAATAATGCATAAAAAATATATTAAATTAATAAAAAATTTTATACCCTACCAAAGTTTGACATCCATGATTGTGACATATACGTTGCTAGGCAGCGCGTTGCTGCGTCAACGGGCCTGATTGTATTGCGTGTTTCCTTAGCTTGGCATGTATCTTACATTATATAAGGAATCTATTTCAAACATGGCGATGTGTATAATATTTTATCTATGTATATTATTTTAACTTATTTATGATGAAAAATATTGACTTTTCTGCTTTTCTCCATCCTAAACGATAAGTACTATATGCAAAATTCATAAATTTCCTTAAAAATAGGTCAATATGTAAGATGTTTTTGTTAGGTGGTAGGAGGGTTCGTCCTCCGACTGGCTCGCGACCACTATCATATGTCAAGACGAACCGCCAAATATCTAATGATGTTCAGTTCGATGGCATGTAAGCCAGATTTTCCCTTTCCACCCATCCTTTCCCCCAAAATGTGGTGGTTCTGATAGTGGACTACCCCCATTGTCCCTTTCCATCAGTATCCTCTAGGTTGGCAGCTTGCATCTACAACATCTCTGGTGTTGTAAGGTGTCTATGAGCGAAGGTAACCACTTACCATCAGATTGGTCCTTCTGCTCGTTTGCCGTCCGTTATCAATAAAAAAAAAAAAAAAAAAAAATGTAAAGATATTTGGGCATCAGAAGAAACAATAGAAATACATACATATAGTCATTACTAATAAAATCTGTAGGTAAAGAAACTCATCTTATAACTTAACTATAATAGTTTTTCTTAATATACTCAACATAAAAAGCTTTTCATTTCACTCTGAACATAGAATAGAAGTGTCTTATGAATATAAAGAACTTTTGTCCATTCATTTCGAGAACAAAGCCTGCTACAAAATAAGCAAGAAGTGAAATTAATCCGATAGGAGTGTTTGCGCTCCACTGGTTTTACAGAAATACTGATTGAATGGGTGTTTGATATATTATGAATACATAATGTTATGTTTGGAGTATAGTTTAAGTTACTTGAGAAGGCTTTAAATCTATCTACAAGTATATATATATATATATATATATATATATATATATATATATATATATATATATATAAAACTCTTGCGTTACTGAGTTACTGACAGACAATTTATAGGCGAGACTACTGCCCATAAAACGCTGAAATTTGGCTCCTTGTAAGGAGCAGTAAGGAAGGATTTTCCTAAATCTGAAACACGATTTTTCAAAAAACAGCATTTTCGGTTAGGAAGAGTAAAACTTTTAACACAATTTTAAATATACATATATGTCGTATTCATATAGTAGAGTTTAGTTAATTCTATTTCATGAAATTAACGGCTGAGATTTGCTATTGAAAGCCAAAATCTTTAACGGTTTCATAATCGTCGTTTGGCCATATCCATAAAATATTTGATATGCACGACATATATACCCTTTAATCGTACTCAGAAACGTGAATTAGCGTTTAACTGATATTAAATTGTCATACTTGTACTAATTTAGAATTCTCTGTTAATTCACTTAGCATAAGAATTCGACGTTTTAACTATCCTATATATATCCTATATATTCCTATACATACTTCGATGACATTGTCCGTCGAAATCTAGAGGACTGTGACAATTGATTGTAGTGAGCATAGTAAGCCGAAAAAGCCATACGAGAATTCTGCTACCGATTTTTTTTTTTTTTTTTTATTGATAACGGACGGCAAACGAGCAGAAGGACCACCTGATGGTAAGTGGTTACCTTCGCCCATAGACATCTACAACACCAGAGATGTTGTAGATGCGTTGCCAACCTAGAGGATACTGATGGAAGGGGGGACAATGTAGTAGTCCACTATCAGAACCACCACATTTTGGGGAAAGGATGGGTGGGAAAGGGGAAAACCTGGCTTACATGCCATCGAACCGGAACACATCATTAGATATTTGGCGGTTCGTCTTTGACATGATAGTGGTCGCGAGCCAGTCGGAGGACGAACCTCCTACCACCTAACAGAGTGTAGATTATGACGATTGACTAGATTATGTAACTTATAACTGCTCTCACTATTCTCTAAGTGCCAATAAATACCGAACGACGTGGGAGGAAATGACGACTTGTGCAACACAGGGTTTATGACGCGATCTTGAGTATTCAAGAGAAAAAGAATCATAATATCAGTTAAGCTAATTAAAGATAATGAGTGCTTGAAATTTTTGAGGTATTTTTTTATAAATAGAAAGTTTCGTTTTCAGACTATGGACTTCCATAGGATTTATATATCGATATTTCAACTTCTATTATTCTGCGTCGTAAAATAAATATACATTTTTATGTCTTTACGCTTTTTTCCATATAATAGGGATCGCACCTAATGTCAAAATATATATCCTATCCTAGTTTTCCATTCCGAATGTGTCAAGCATTACATGGTATTGGATGACGGAATCCGATACCGCGTTTGTCTTGTCAAAGCAGGGCAATGTAAATAATAAAATATAATAATTCTGTAGCAGAAGTAGAGTTCGAATCCTCAAAAATATACACATAATATTATTGAATAATAAGTCATATTTTTTTTTTTTTTTTTTTATGGATACCGGATGGCAAACGAGCAGAAGGACCGCCTGATGGTAAGTGGTTACCTTCGCCCATGAACATCTACAACACAAGAGATGTACTAGATGCGTTGCCCAACCTAGGATACAGATGGAAAGGGAGGGATAATGTAATGTGAGTCCGCTATCAAGGACACCACATTTTGGGAAAAGGATGGGTGGAGAAGGGGAAAAACACAGCTTACACATGCCATCGAACCGGAACACATGCCAAGATATTTGGCGATTCGCCTTTGACTATGATAGTGGTCGCGGAAGCCAGACGGAGGACCGAGGCTCCTCCCTACCACCAAACAAAAATGTAATATTATGAAATTATTACAATATTAGTGCCTTATAAATTTATAACACGCACGCAATATTTGCAGTTTCCGCTTGGCTACCAGCATTTATCGTAGTTTCTAGTAATTTTTCCTCTGATTTACAAATTTTATGCAATTTGATAAGGCCAAAGTGCATAACAAGTGTTATCGACTTCATTACCATATTGTTTTTTACACGCCCATATTAATTAACCGTAATGAGGTCATTATGAGACCTGGTGATAATATACTTTTACACAAATATTCTTTTCTCAATAATATAATCAATTTTTAGAATTCGTTATCGCTATGAATTTTTTTTTCTTTTCTCAATAATATAATCAATTTTTAGAATTCGTTATCGCTATGAAAGAGCCATGGAAACTAATGTTAAGACACTACGTTCTTTCTCTACACTTTCTAGCGAAGCGTGCGTGCTGAGTGGCGGAACTCAACGCCGCGCTGTGCCTTGTTACCAGAGCGAGGAAATGAAAATATTATTTAATATTTTCACGCCACGCCAGAAAATGAAAATGGTATTTAATATTTTCACTTCCTGGCAATGGAATCGAACCCACTGCCTATCGCGTTGACAGTCACACACTTGTGCCATTGCGCCACGATTGTTTTTTTTTAAATTTGGTTTTTAAAATATACTTCATTTATTTATATGTTAATATTTTTAAAGGTTTTTTTTCATACACACAAAATTTTTAGAAATGTGTAATAAATTTTGGAATGGCCTTTTGGAATCCATTCAAACGTTTAAGCCAATTAAGACACCAATTGTTATACTATGCTCTTATCAAGCTATGTTGTTGATAAAAGTAATTATTTTATCAATATCCAAATTATCGTTTTTAGAAATAGTCCTTAAGTAACAGATATTTATTAAAATTTCCCTATATATATACTAAACGATTGCCTAATTAGCCAGAGCTAGTTAATAAACAAAAATCTATTGAAGTACTATTTTTTAATAGCTAGCAACAATTTAAGCTTACGACCTGACCTCCTTGCTGAAAAGTAAAGCTCGCGACCCAATTGCATTTACAAGGGGAATTTCTATACAAAACACGATAGAGACCTAGTTTGAAAAAGCTTTTTGAATCTAAAAAACATATTAGGACGAATTGTAACCTTTATAGGCGTGAATATGTTAATAAATCGAACATATGTAATATTTTTAAAGTTAACTTTTATCTGTAGATTCTGTTTTTTATTATTTAAATATTTTTTTAGCCAAAAATGATTGATTTATTGTTAACTTTATTCACTCTAAGTAAAACAATTGCTAATGTCTAGTATACTTAAAAAAAACATATACGATTATACAACAAGTCGATACAAGCTTTCTCAAAATATATCGCTTTTTTGACGCAAATCACGATGCCGATAACTGAAACTGTTGATACTAGCTTTAAATCAAACATAAGGGATGAAAATTACAATGCAAATGATACTAGAGGAAGGTCACGCAAAAGGAGGAGGATACATGCTAAGAGACTGATGAGAGTGGACGCGGAAAATGAAGTACTAAGGACTAGCCCGCCAGGTGCTAAGCTAAAAAATATTTTTAATGGTCCAGAAATTTTCCCATGATCTTTCTACAGGGAAAAGTTGGTTGTGGGTTCCTTCCACACTCGGGGGCATGATTATATTTAAGTTATTTTCATTTTTTGCTCCGGTAAGACTAAGCGCGACGTTGTGTTCCGTCACTTAATACCGTCCTGATTTCTAAAAGCAGGTAAAAGAATTAAACATTTTTTATCAAGTAAATGGAGTTTTATATTTACTGTGACAACATTTGGAAATGTGAAAGTACTTTAACAAGTGCTTAACATAAAAAAATGATCGAATGTAAAACTGTTTTTTTAACATAAAATTACTTTACCTAAGTAATTTTCAGTAATAGGGTGTTATAATCTATATATATGAAGCAATAATTTGTACTCATTTTTACGAAAATTACGTAAACCCAGGAACGTGAGACTTAGCACCTTATAAGGAAGTGCAGAATGCTAATATTTTTTTTAAATAATGCTTAAAAGGTGTATGAAATTATTAAAATGGATGTTACAAACACTGCTATGGTTTGACATACATGTTTATATAAAGTGACATATACGTTGCTAATAACAACGCGTTGTTAACGCGTCAGCGAGGACACTAGTTTTTATAAATTTGTATGATCAATGTGACATTATCTAAAGAACTAAAATAAAAAAACTGTATTGGAAGCATAAAAATTGTGACAATAATTTTCAATTATTTACCAAATTTGAAAGTAATTAAAAAGTCAGGATTTACACCTGTTGTTAGATTATGTGAAAGGAAAATTACCATAAAAATTACCAAAATGAAAATTACCAAAAGGAAATTTACCAGACATACAAGACTATGTTTAATTCAATTTCTAGTAAGTATATTTTATGAGAAAATATATAGAATATTTTTCATTTTTGCCTCTGATCCCATATACAATGCAAAAATGAGACTTCTGTCTTATCACAGCAAATACAAACATAAAATACAAATTACCTTAGCCATCAATAGTAAATAAATATTAAAAAAAAAAACAAACAGCTAGGAAGTCATTATTTTGCAATTATTTGAAAAAAATGAACATGACCTTCCTTAGTAATTATTGTTGTTAGGTAAAATGCTCATGCATGACTGACGCACATCACTGTTTAGATAAAAAACTTTTTATCTAAATTACATCAATAATGATTTGAATGTTAAGTTCACATATTAAGAGCTGTTGAAAAATTTAAATTATTGCAATAACAATCTCTGAGCAATTACCTATGATTACTCAGAAATGGAACCCGGTCAATGCGTCAGATTAAAAAATATTGTTGTCTCAAAGGGGCCTCTACGTGTTGGACCTGCCCTACAAAAGCCTTCCAAAGGATTTAAAAAACTAATAAATAATAACTTATGAATGTCTATTATGCAATAGAAAATATAATGTTAATCAAACAGCTGAGGTCAATTCTGAGCAGTGAAACTATGTTAGACTGAAGCCATAGAATGTTACCTACTCTCCTTTTTCCATGTAAGATACTCAATTTCAGAGTAGGCAAAGATCAAATAAAGATTTTATAAAATATATTTAACTAAAAAACCTTATATTATATTTTAAATTGGTCCCCTATACTATCTGGTTTGGACAGCCTGGCTTTATGCTTGTTTTTCCTAAATCAATGTATATAGTCAACTAAATATTTAGTACTATTTTTATGTATGACACTATCTTAGATTTTCTTATCACAGAATGAATACTATGAATTCTACTTAAACATATATTCATAAAGACATATTATAATAAGAATTAATATTGACAATGAACAATATAGCAATATTTTA
This sequence comes from Philaethria dido, assembly GCA_033558755.1. Taxonomy (NCBI): domain Eukaryota; kingdom Metazoa; phylum Arthropoda; class Insecta; order Lepidoptera; family Nymphalidae; genus Philaethria; species Philaethria dido. The sequence continues at coordinate 16,889 of JAKGSA010000664.1, forward strand.
TCTAAAACCTATTTTGTATGTAATAAAAAACATAATGAATTAACAAATAATTAATCTATGATTCTGGATACATGTTCATAAAATGAAAAAAATAATTTAATTGAACAGTAACTAAAAGCATTCAAAAAAATTATAGCAAAAAATCATTTTAAATCTCGTAAAATCTCAGAATTGTTTGGTCACAACACGTTTATGACTAACACACCTCATTAAAACAAAAAAAAGAGGTTAAAAATCAAAAAAGTTTAGATTGTTAAATAGGTTGCAATATGAAGGAGGCTGTTGCAAAATCATCTTTAACTCTTGCGCTTTAATACTAAGTTTGGTTGAATATTTCATATAACAAAGAAACAGTTTCATGGGAAAATAAACTTTATACCTTCATAGTACAGCATGAATTGTAAAATTTTTATTTCATTTTCAGTGCTCATGTACCGAGTTTGCACTTAAAATCAAGGGTCACTATACCCAAAACTTTTAACATCATTTATATTGTATAAAAAATTATTTTTTAAATAAATTCTTATTTATTAAACATGAAAACCTTGATTTTTTATATCTTAGCAAAACTAAATTATAGTAATTGCATAATTTATTACAAATAGTTCTACGAATTATTTCTTAACCATAGGAAACGATCTAAATAAGTCCTATAAATAGGAAATGTATAAAAATTTTAATACCAAAATAATAAAACATTCTTTTTAAATATTTTTATTTTCTACTCATGTTATTATTTTTAAGATGTTAATTGGTAAAGTTGATTATATTTGAAAAAAAAAATACATTTCCCACCTAAGCCAATTAATATTATATTATAGAATTAAATATAAATAGTAAACAATACTTACAAAATCGGAGGAATCTTGATCTCTTACGCCACGAAAGTTATAAAACAATTCCAATCCTTCGTTTTGAACACTACACACAACTTCGCAATTTAACAAACACTTTTAAACACAGAAAATAATTGTAACCGCAAATAAAGATAATCGAATTCTAAAATATTTAAGATTTCTTACTTGAATTTACAAATTCTCCAGATACATATGCAAGCAGCTATTGTTACGTTTGGCAGGACACATCAAAATTGTTTGACATTTCTTATATCACTCACCTTTCATTAGAGTAGTGATGTAAAAACCGATGTTTAAAAATAATAACATTTTTAATAAATAAAATGTGTAACATTTTTAATTTGTCACAAATATTGGCTTAATAATAAATATATTTTTTACATACTCATTGTTAGGATATGCCACCAAAATAGATTTTCAGGTTTTTGCCAACAGTAACATTAAAATGTGACCTGCGCAGTTTAACGATAAACTAAGAAATAATTATTGATTTTCGAAGACTTTGTTGTACCTTGTAATAAAAAAATAAATATCAAAGTACAAATAAAAATGCTAAAAATGTCACTCATATTTACCTTTATTTTAACATTAGGATTAGGAATTATAGATAAATGTTATGGAGACAAAACTGGAGTTACATTTACTTTTAAGGAATATCAATACAAGGATTCGCCTAAAAATGTACGTAGAAAAATAATTTCCTTTTTTATATAAATAGAATAATACTTTGTACTTTGTTAAAAGCTGGAATAAAAATACATATTTTAGTAACTTTAAATCTCTTCAAATGTTTTTACTTTTGAATTAAGAATGATAAGCTTACGCTTAGTTTATAATTACAAACTTAATTGATAATACCTAAATAAGACACATATGTTCTAACTACTGTATGAAATACTTTGACCTTAAACTTTGTTACTGATTTAAATAAAAACATTAATGTTCATTTTTCAGGAAATGACTTTCCGTGAGTACGAAACCGCATGTGAACAAAGCGCTGCATGCAACCAAATCAATGGCCTCGCTAGAACTCGATGTATCCGAGAATGTGTATCCCCATCTTGTTATAGAGAAATATATCAATCAGACCCGGTACAAAACCTACAATTTTTTTATTGTTATCATCGTTTAAAATCACCTAAATCCTTTTCTAGCGTAGTGGAGAAAATTAAGTAATTAACTTAAAGATTAAATTTCCGATATAATTGAAGCAATCTTCCTAATTGTATGCTCATATAACTATTAATAATTTCAATAATTGCAGCTTGAAGAAGGTGAAATAGATGTGCGATTAAATTCTTTCAAAGGTTGCTTTATACAAAGAAGTGGTCGGACGAGAAATTGATTTCCCTCAAGTGTAATATCATCGTTTATATTATGCGTCAAAAAAATACACAAAGTTCGTCGTAAAATAAAATTTACAATACTTGTAAGTTTTAAGACTATTTATACAACATATATAATCATCTATACATATATTTCTTATTACAATTTTTAAATAAAAAATTACACGAAATTAAACATATACATACATATAAAAAGTAACGTAAATTTATTTCTAATATTTGTTGTAGGCGATAACAACGATGATGGCTAAAAGTGAAACACTTTTTAAAAGGGTAACAACAAAGTATCAAGAAAAATATTTGAAATGGTGAAGACAAAAAAAATATTATAATAATAAATTATACATCGTATTTATCACGTTGCAACTAATTAACTTAAACTATTTATCTTTGTAAAAAACACTTACTATCAACTTCTCTTTTCTTATATTATTCGTCGTCAGTCGAGTAATTTATACAGATTTTGCCTCTAAAATGTTTATATTATAACACTTAACATAAAATTTTACGCACAAAAATTTAAATTTCTAATTTAGTATTGTACATAGCAAAATTTAGTAATAACTTTATGTAATATAATTATTCTTTTTACCCATTTTTTGACTTTAAAGAATGTTTAAAATGTCTAGATTTATAATATTTATAAGAATCTAAGATTCGATATAATATTACTAAAATAAAAAACTTGTTATAAATGTTGTAAATAATCTTTTAATATAAATGGTTCGTCTTAGATGGAAGTTTGAGAAAGATGTCTTACACAATATTAAATTGGTACGAGCAATGATAAAATTTCTTTAAGTACTTATTACTATTAAAACATAAAAATGAATTATGGTTATTATTATTTTAAGCTAAGATCAAGTGTATTTAAATGTTTCTTATATGTAATTTAAATAATTATATTTCACATAAGGGCTACGAATTATACAAGATCTGCATTATTAAATCAGACTTTTATTCATTTATAGAAAATTAATCCTAATGTCAAAACTTATCCATCATTCATTAACAATGTATATTAAATCGATGTTTTTCCAATTTTAAAGATTTATTCATAATTTATCGAAAAATATTAAAAACCGATGTTTTCCGAAATTTATATTTTACATTAAAGCAGTTAATAATAAAAAAGCACATATTCAGTTTGACTTTTCAAAATTTAACAATTTATTCGTCATTGAAATGACGATTGAAAACATATATTTAAAACCGGTATTTTTCGATTTTTCGTAAAATCTTATTTTATATGACAACACTAACAATCTCTCAAACCCCACTTGCTATCGTGAGAAGCGGTCTAGTGAGTAAAAGTGAAATGGCTTCCTTGTGCAGACAAATTATCCGGGCAAATGCCCTTAAAAGTGCTCTTTTATCCACCGCCCGACGGGGATTTGCAGACAAAAGTAAGAAATTATTTGAACTAAGTAAAATACCTTACCTTATCTGTCATTGTTTCGTTACGTAATGTCAAATCCTAAATTTTCCCCTTAGCCCACTAGGAAAATTATTGCATTTACTTAAAATAATTATTACCATGCTATACAATAACCATTTTACGTAATAAAGTTAAAAATACATGACAATAATATCTCTTGCGACGTTGAATGTCAACACGAATGGCACATTTATCGATTAAATAAATTTAAAAACATATGACATACTTTATAGGAACCGAATAGTAAACAAAATATACACTTAAAATACTATACTCATCTTATGATTCTTTTCTGAAAATGTAACATATTTTATATATTTACGTTTTACTTGAATAAAGTTTTAGGTTATGAAATATCTTATCTGTACCTATACCTTTAGATAAAAATATAGAACTTTGTTTTTTTTTCTATTCATTTTCAAATATATATAACATAATTTTATTTTGTTTTATATAAAAAATAAATTATTCTTTTTACTTTTTAAATTAAATTATCAACTGTTTGTATATAAAACAAAATTAGCTTAAAATGAAATTATAACATTTTTTGATTGATAACATTACATAAAGTATTACATTTATCCCATTGGCACTGCTACTACTTGGCCTTAAAATTTTCTGATTAAACTAGTATTGAATCTGTATAATTCTTATTTTTTTTATTCTATTTGACAGTGATGGTTGATCCCATGGAACATGCTACTGGCTTGGAAAAGAAGGAATTGTTAGCCATGCAAGCTGGTAATGATGATCCTTTTAACATGAAGGTATTAAAGAAAGCCGCTGGTACCCGTGAAAACCCCACACTAGTGCCATCTTGCTTTGATGCCCGTATTGTAGGATGTATATGTAAGTATTATAACAATATATAAATTTATGAAAATTCTTTAATTATTAATTAATAAAAAATATATATTTTAAATAACTATGTTAATTTCTTTTAATGTTTCCCTAACAATATATCTTCAAATGTCATAATATTTGTCTTTTTTACATAGCTAAATTAAAAACTATTGTCCTTCTTTCAATACACACATTTTCATCTTACATAAGAGCTTTCATGGACACAATTGAAAATCTTGCAATTCTGAAGGAGAATTGTACACATTTGTATAAATTATACAACCTGATGTCATGCTATAATATTTTCACTTTTTTATTCATCCACAACTTAATATGATATGGACATGTTAAATATTTTCAATTTTTTAAACTTTGTTAATCTAACTATAACTGTAACATTAATTATATATTTACAGGTGAAGAGCACGCTACAGCAGTTAATTGGCTTTGGTTACACAAGGTAATTGTTAAATTCTGTTTCTTAATTTAAAAAAAATGTTATTTATGATATATTTTGATGTTTTTTATATGAGTATGATTGATTTATATATATTTTAGGCCAAACAATTACCACTATATTTTTTGCTGCCTATATTTTCTAAACATTGAGCCAAACATAAGCTGGTGGTACTATACATTTCCTATTTTGCCTTTAAAACAAAATAAAAATGTCATAGTTTCATTCAAAGATCACAAGGTCATAGAAGGTTAGGAAACAGACAACCTAAGACCTATAAGGCAAACTATTAAGATACTTTGATTAATCTAAATAACAATAAAGAAATCAAATTGGCGGAAAGTGGGGAATGGAGTGTCTTGACACTAGGTTCTCAGGTTCTCTCTGCCTAACCTGCTATATGCGGAAAAAAATGTGAAGCTAAAAAAATAATAATAATAAAACAAAAAACATAAATTACTTTAGTTAAAAGTAATTTATGTTTTTAAAAATATTTTGACTATTTCACAGGGCCATCCTCGTCGCTGTGAATGTGGACACTGGTACAAATTGATCGAGAAGACACCTCTATAAACGCTGTCCTATTTAGTTTATCTGTTAGTAGTCATTACTGCAAAACGCATTCGATTCCAATGTTCCTGCAAGCAGGATATGTATAAGGAAAATCATAATTAAATATTTGTAAGCCTCAAAGTAACAGTTTCATTCGTTACCTGCAGTGTTGTGTTTGTTAACGGGATTTATTTTATGTAGATAATAAATAAATAATTAAATCGATATTTGTGTTTTATTTACACTTTATGCTTCAAAAATTATATATCTAAAGGCAAATTTATTTTTTTCTTATAAATAAATATTTTAAATACTGTAGAAAGATATGAATTTTTAAACATAGACCAAGCAAAAGAACACATCTCATGATTATTATTATAGAATGAATAACTTTTTTCAAATATTTTACTAAAATATAATATTAACTTTTTGAATTTAGTAAAATAAAAAAAAAGGTGACTTTATTTGGTTGAGCAGGGTAGTACTAGATACTGTGTATCATCTAAGCATCTATTCTGAGTGAACCTAATGGCAAGACGTCTGCCGTTAGTATTGTGAAATATTTAAGTTGAAGATTTTGTTTGGTGGTAGGAGGTTCGTCCTCCGTCTGGCTCGCGACCACTATCATGTCAAAGACGAACCGCCAAATATCTTATGATGTGTTCCGGTTTGATGGCATGTAAGCCAGGTTTTCCCCTTTCCCACCCATCCTTTCCCGAAAATGTGATGGTTCCGATAGCGGACTACTACATTGTCCTCCCCTTCCATCTGTATTCTGTAGATTGGCAACGCATCTACAACATCTCTGGTTTTGTAGATGTTCATGGGCGAAGGTAACCACTTACCATCAGGTGGTCCTTCTGCTCGTTTGCCATCCGTTATCCATAAAAAAAAAAAAAAAAAAGATGATTACATATTTATTTCCGTATTTTCATACTTATAAAATAATTATATTTTGTGACTAGTAAAATTATTTTTAAAATATTTAATAATTGTATCACCTGTAATGTCACTGTCACAAAAAGTATACATATGATTAGCATTTGACAGTTAGTTGACGGTTGACCATGAAATGTCACCCATATTTTATATTGTATTATTTCATCAACAAACGATACAATTTTAATTATTAAATGATTTCTCTATTTAACATGGCATTTGAGAAGTGATTTGTGTTCCACTGGCACGCTCGGAACGCTATAAGAAAAGAACCGAATCGAAATCAAGTTAAAATGTCTCGTAAGTTTCTGCTATATCTCATATGTTATTATTTTTAATATTTTCTCTACATAGAACAATTTACTATTTTTATTTTATAGCATGTTCTCACCTATATAAGTCCTATTTTATTTTTTTTGGTAGTCAGAACCTAGTGTCACACACAGTTCGAGTCTTTCTATCCGAATTCGAGACATGGCCTGTTAAGTGGCAGAACTCAACGCCGTCTTGTCAGAGTAGAGAAGTGAAAATATTTGCTATATAATCAATCAAATATTTCTCTCTTTCAATTATCTATTATAACTATATTTATATATGAATTCTTTTAAAAATTATATTAATTGATTTTAGGTTACGCTCATCATATTTTCAAGGTACATATTGCTGATGGATTCGCAAGTGATTGTGATGAACTTATTCACAAATGTTTACAGCTGCAGACATTAGATTATCAGACCTTTTGTAACTTTTGGAAAGATTTCAACTTTGGCATGATTTATATGTAAGTCATTTATTTAGATACTTACTTACAAATAAGTCTTGAAAACATTTAGTATCTATTAAAGTAATATCAATAATTAAAAGCTAAATCAAAGGCTTATTTTTATATATATTCATACTTTTTACAGTACCAAAAAATTCAATACTTACCAACTCATTATTAATTTTATGTAAATTTTTCAAGTGGACGCAAAGTTCTTAACGACATGCTTGGTATACATACTACATTTTAAAGCAACATCTAATTGTTTTTATATTTAAATATTGCATAATAAATTCACTTAATTGTAGGGGAAGAACTTCTGGTGCAGAAATAGCTGAACTAACAGAAGAAGTAATACACATAGCCAAACATTATTTGGTTAAAGACACTAGTAATATAGAGGTAAAAAAGTAAATAAATAGCAAATAAAATATTTATAGATAAAACTTAAATATAAAAATGACTGCCCATAAAGGTATGCATTTACAATGTATTCATGCCTCGTATGAATTTAACTTGCTCCACAAGATACCTGGACTATATTTCACATGCCTCACATAATATAGAAGGCAGTGAGAACTTAATGTTAAAACACTCTCTTGAGACATTTTTATATGGCATAATTCATCACTATGTTTTGCTTTATTGATGTAGGGACACTAATTGTATAATATAATAACTTCCCAGTGTTGGAATTGAACTTACAACTAATAAGCGTTCAGTCACATTCTGGCCCACTGCACTACAATGGTGTCAATATATTTTTGTATATAAAGATTGATTCCATAATTCACACACTAGCTAACACCGTTTGAATATACTTTGCAGTAAATTTTCTTACAAAAAGTGGAGTTGTCTGATACTTATTTTTTTTATTTATTTAATTTTAATCATATTATTGCATTAAAAAAAACCTATTTTAAAGAAATACCTCCCAACATGGTGGGTATAATTTCTATTTATTATTTAATATTTTCAGGAGTCCATAGCAGGTCTATTCTTAGTTTATGCCCTAATACAACTACAGCCATACCGTGGTTTTGCCTGCCTCCGTATCATACCAGATGATTTACCGTCTATCAATAGAATAGAAGTGGTGGCTCGTAGAGAGAGGAGGTTGGATGTGCTATATATATTGGGTGATGTGTTAATAACGTCTAGTCAGTATCATGCAGCGGAGAGAGAGAGAGGGTTTGAGGCAGTTTTGAGAAAGTATTTGGAAGGTATGTATAGGGGAAAAGATATAGTGGATTAGTATAATATTGTGTGTAAGGTGTTTTTGCTATTTTTTTCTCTACTTATTTGAAGTTATTGACAAATTTTATTTATCAACAATTCCGTTCCCCACTTTCCGCTGGATTGACTCATTTCTTTTTTGATTTTGATAAATTGAAACTAATAAAAGCATGTCAAAAAGTAGTATATATGTTTTATATTTTTTCAGGCTACACAAGTATCGATAAGTTAGGTGTGCGACCCAAAGGTGTGTTCTTTAGGCAAAATGAAGAACTGGATATTATCAGAGACCTAGGTTCAGTTACCAGGCAATATGCAAGGGCTAAGAGGTCACTTATAGGTAAGTGGTATTTTTTTTTAATTAAAAAAAAATGTAACAATAAAAACTGCTATAGATGATACAATGTAAATATATAAATAGATAAGTATCAATGTGGTAAAATATGTAATAAATATAATAAAATTAGATGCCTATCATAACATTATGGTCATATGACACTTTTTTTATCAGTTATAGCCAATATGTTATTATAGAAAAATTTCATCTTGAAAGATTCAGTGTTTTTTGCGTGAAAGAGTAACAAATATTTCATTTCAATCATTCTTTTGCATTTATAGTATTAATAGGATTTCTTCATAGCTTGATTGATATATATAGATCTCAGGAATTTTAATACCATATATATGTTAAATATTTGCAGGTGATGGTAAACAGGACCCAAGTCTTCAATACATAAATGAGAACTTGGCAAATGAATTAAACACATCTCTAAGGAAAGTTATCAATGGCTTAGTGGATATAGACACGGACAGTAATGATGGTAAGGAGTTCTTGTTTACAATAAACACTTTGCTCTGCTGTCTCCTTTACGATTCTCTTTTATTATAAATGTCTATATTTTTTTAATCATAGAATATGGAATCACAATGGTTGTAGGTTCGATACCCACTCGGGAAAGTAATTATATTTAAATTACTTTCATTTCTCTCTAAACTCGGCGGTGTCCTGATTCTGGGTGGAGAGGAAGAAAACGAGATATTTTAACCATAAGTCCTTTCAATATACTATGTGGAAAGAAGAGTAATTTTTTTTAACTGAACACATCTTCCACATATAACAAAGAGAGTGCTAAGATACTTTATTCGCCCTTTCCTTCTCATTTATCAAAATATTGCATGTTGTTAGGCACAATCATTGTGAGAAAAAAAAAATTGAATATCTCCATTCCCCTGAAGTTTTTGTCTCTTATTATTTAAAGTAGTTATAATGTTCTCTCTCACACGCTTCTATATTATTTTTTTTATACTAATATCTATTTATCACTCATTCAATAGAATCAAGTAAACAGATTTATTTAAAAATTTGTACTTGTATTTTATATTTTATATTTGAGCGTGGTTTTTAATTTCTTTTATATAATTAATTATTATTTTATTTTATTTACAGATGATGACGATGAAGAATATGATCATTTTAACAGTGTGCAAGCAATCAAACATAAAGCTATGAACAATACAGTGAACCCTATAAAACATTTACAGGGAGTTACTGACAGGTAAATATGCATTATATTTATTCTGTAACTTTTTGGCACTATTGAGGCATAGAATAAGATGGTTGTGGATACAAATCTTATTCTATTTTTTTTTAATTATGATTTAAAGTAATATTAATAACTTTCACTCCTGTCTGAGCTATTTGTCAAAAATTGGTTAAGTGGTTTAGGTTTTTTTTTTTTTATGGATTAGGTGTGAAAGTTGTACACAGTTGAACAATCTTTACATAATTTTATGTTTTAAGCAAGCCAAGGATCTTCCATACAAACTTTCATTCCTATGTCAATCCCTTTTACCATTTTTTGCGATAAAAGTATCTGTCCTTTCCCAAGTTCAGTTCTATCTTCATACCGAATTTTATCAAAATCGGTTTGAGTAGTTTAGGCGTGAAGCGTAACAGACAGACAGACAGAATTACTTTCGCATTGCATAATATTAGTAAGGATTTAAGTTTGAAAATAGGCATCAAAATTTTCGACTCTAATTACATACATGTTGATAATTTGGTTTTTTGGTGGTAGGAGGTTCCGTCCTCCGTCTGGCTCGCGACCACTATCATGTCAAAGACGAACCGCCAAATATCTTATGATGTGTTCCGGTTCGATGGCATAAGCCAGGTTTTCCCCTTTCCACCATCCACTTTCCCCAAAATGGTGGTTCCAGCGGACTACTACATTATCCTCCTTCATCTGTATCCTCTAGGTTGGCAACGCATCTAGTACATCTCTTGTGTTGTAGATGTTCATGGGCGAAGGTAACCACTTACCATCAGGCGGTCCTTCTGCTCGTTTGCCATCCGGTATCCATAAAAAAAAAAAAAAAAAAATAAAATAATTATAGCTTAGTTCTAAGCCTAGTAAAGTAAAATCTTATATGTAACTTTTTTAAACTTATAACTTAAAGTAATATTTTATTAGAAACAGAAAGGTAACTAAAATGTTTTGGACTCTTAGATATTGCATACTCATAATAATGATATCTTAGTTCTAAGACTGGTTAAGTAATAAATAGTTCCATAGTGATCAGATAAACAATGATCAATGAAAAACAAAAAAAAGTGTTCTGTGCCATTTTTCATCTTTTTTTTATCATCAGTTTTCATACAAATAATTATATTCAGATACCTTATTTTTTAACTATTAACATTTAATTTACAGGGAAACATCACAATTATCACCTAAAAGCGACAAACAGTCAACTGACAAAGCAAAAACTGTTAGTCCAACTAAACCAACCACTACATCACCTAAAAAACGAAAAGCACGTACACGAAAAGGCAGGAACAAACGAAGAAAGATAAAAAGAAAATCTGATGAGACAAATGACAGTGACACTGAAATTAATTTAGATGATTTTAATAAACCAAACAATGGAAACGGTGATGAAGGTGATGAACAAATAGTGAACATTGATCTAGAAGCAATACCAACTAAAGAAATGACAATAAATACAGATAATAACATAGAAATTGAAATCATAGATAACACAGCGCCTGAATCTGATAGTGACATAAGTGATAATGAAATATTAGGTAGTGATGAAGTTAAGGAAATGGCTCACGTGCAAACTAAAGCGCCTATAGATTTATCTAAATCTAGCAAAAGAACTAGAAGAGATATACCAATAATCGAACCAAAAACTATCGTGAGGAAGAAAGAGAGGCAAGATTGTAAGCGGAACAAAATAAAATCTAAATTTAAGAAAATGGGAATGTTGCCAGTCGCTAATTTTAAAGAGCAAACTGAATGTAAGGTTAGGAAATCTAAAAGTGGAGAGAAAAGTAAGTGATCAGTGCCCACAAATTAAAGATAATTAAAAAATGAATTTACATATAAGTTTCAAAGTGTTAATCACATCAGGAAACGAAAAACATATTTAGAAAAAGTATAAAGATTATTGGACGGTTTCCAAGAGGTGCGGGTTCGATTTCCGCTGCGTTCATATTTTTGTTAATTTTTTAAATATATTTTTTATTGTATATATATCAAAACTTGTAAATAAATTTAAAAAATGTACTTTAACTAAATTATATGAGATAAAACATAAAATATTTTTTATTCATTTTTTTATGACTAAACTATTATATATATATCTTAGAGGCTTAGCACGCAAGTGTTATGTGTCAAATATGATCTCAAATATTTAGTATTATAATTAAAGAATAACAAGGCAGCGCGGCGTTGAGTTCCTCCATTCAGCACGCAATGCCTCAATTCGGCGGAAACTGGGGAACGGAGTGTCTTAACACGTCGATTCTCTGATACCTTTTGCCTTCCCTGCTATATGCGGGATACAGCGGTGAAGAAAAAATTAAAAAAAGAATCTAGAGATTTCTTGTAGCAACAAAATGGGAAATAAAAAAGTACACTCACTCCCATAAGTTAAAACATTTTAATTACTGCTTATTATTATATATTCACGGCGTTGAGTTCCGCCACTCAGCACGCAATACCTCAATTCGGCGGAAAGTGGGGAACGGAGTGTCTTAACACTGGGTTCCCTCTGCCTACCCTGCTATATGTGGGATACAGCGTGAAGCTGTGTACGTATGTAGGTGCACCACTAATTAGAACAGTATAAGTCTAATATATCTGCTTCTATTATATCTAGTACATATCTGCTTTTGATATTAAAAATATATATTTCATATTTGCTAACCCATAAATACTTTAAATTATCTTAGCAACATTTCTTAATTACATTTGAGAAGAATAAAAATAAAAATATATATAATTTTAGTACACGTTTTTTTTTTATTTATAGCAACATTACCTCTAGCATCACTCTCTGTATACAGTTCAATTCTAATATTACTAAAATATTGAATATATGAACAAACAGCATTACATATGATTTTATTATACATGAAATAATATGCAGAATATCTATTGATAAATTAATCATTAAATATTTTATTTTTGTATTAATTATGCAAAATGGCAACACTGGCAATAAAGGGGCTGACAACATTTTCACTACATATATTTTTGATATAAACTTAAATCTAAGGAAGGCAAGTGGAGCAAAATAAATAGTTTCTTAAAATTAAATATCATAATCAAAGCAGTCTGATATTTGGGCCCAGTTGGCGAAGTACGTAAAAATGTCGTTTAAAACATTTTTTTTAATTGATTTCAGCAATTATAAATAATCGATTTTAATTTTTTCTATCGCTTCTACTCTTCACCTTTAATTTTTTAATAAATGATTTTGTTCTATTTCTTTATTATAAATTGTAAATGACATGAAATAAATTATAATAAAAACTGTGGAATTATTCAATGTTTTGTTTTATTAATTCAATTCAATTAACTCATTAATACATAATTACATATTAATCATAATTTCAGTATGTATTAACAATAATTGAGATTTAAAAAAAAAGAAAAAGTTTTTGTTGTTGGAGGTTCGTCCTCAAGTCTGGCTCACTGACCACTGATGTCAAAGACGAACCGCCAAATATCTTATGATGTGTTCAGTTCAGATGGCATATGGCAAGGTTTCCCTTCCCACCCTCCTTCCCAAAATGTGGTGGTTCCGATATGGACTACTACATTATCCTCCCTTTCCATCTGTATCCTCTAGGTTGGCAACATCTAGTACATCTCTTGTGTTGTAGATGTTGTTCTGGGCGAAGAGTAACCACTTACCATCAGGCAGTCCTTCTGCTCGTTTGCCATCAGTATCCATAAAAAAAAAAAAACCAATTCCAAATGAAATGCACTAAAAAGTAACAATGTTTCGAACAACTCAAAAACTGCTCATCAGATTTCACTAAATCTGAATGGGACCACATCAGAAATCCACTTCAGCTATTGTAAAAATGAATCACCAAAATTCGCTCAGTAAAAAGTATTTCGATAACACATATTAAAATACAGACGAATTGGGAACACTTTTTTGAAATCGGTTAAGTCTGAAAAATATAGCCTTAAATACATTTTTAACATATACATGGTGTTCTGAAATAGAATATCTATTAAATATTTTATTTAAGATTATATATTATAATGTAATTGTGATGTACGTTTTGTGTAATTTTAATATTAAAAAAAAAAACAATTTTTTTTTATAATTTTCAAAAATCTTTAACTTTTTTAATTATGTAAGTACATTTAATAATATTTGAGTAAAAATAATTTAGTTATCTAGTTTTTTTTTTTAAATTAGACGAATAGTATGACGTGCTATTAGTATGTTATGTCACTAACATTCTTTTGTCTTAAATAATAATATTTAAGCATTTAGCTGCTGGGTTCCAAATTATTTTTTTATAAGAAACTGAAAACCATCATATTAATTTTAATTTGACATTAATACATACAATAAACATTAAAAAAATAAACAAGATTTAGTATTTTTTTTCTTGACTAGTCAGCACCTGATACATTAAAAAATTATATGTCAAACAACACAAGCTAAGATATACAGGTTGATTAAAAAAGTGCAAAACTAGACACATGGTGTGTTAAAAAAACTAATATTTTTTTTTAATTTTATAATTGCAAGTATTTAGCCTATACATCCAAGCTAAGAAAGAATTATTTGGAGTTTCAAGAGAGTCTAGTCTACTTATACACTTTGCTTCATACTTTTTTTTTAACTCTTTACTCTATTCCTTCTTTTTGAAAGGAGACGCCATTTTTAATTAGACACTACATTTGTTATCCATTAACTATAATTATTAAATTATTTATTCTATACATAAAGGTTAAGGACGAATACTTTTTATTTGAATCTGTCAAATAGTCAGTCAGTGTAAAAATGGCTTATTCAAAAGATTGATACAAATTATATTATAATATAATTAATATTTGCTTTCATCAGAAATGAGTACACCAACACATTTAAATATAATAAAAAAAATGAATGCATTAAATGCCCCTGTTCTTGTTAAAACCAATAGATTTTGTTTCATCAAAATCAATCTAGGATTTCAGAAACTACAGCGTCTTAAAGTTGGAACATTTTTAAAATCAGCATTATTTTCTTCAGTTACCTTCTACTTAGATATGCTAAGTAAGCTAAAAACATTGGTGTGACTCATTGAACCCATGAATTGGAACGAGACAAACAGATAAAACAATAAATATATTATTATATTTAATAAATGCTGCCGATGATATAGTAGGAATGGAGTTTATTTAAACAAACTGAAAATTAACTTTTCTTAGCAAGACGTGAAATATATAAAACACTTGCATTACCGATTGACTAACAGACAATGTTCAGGCGAAGCTGGCTATAGAAAGGTGAAATTAGGTAATAATTCTAGGTTCCTCGGGGAGTGTATGTGAGCACTAAGAGAGGGATTCGAAATAACAAAAAAAAAGGGAAAATATCTGATTTTAGGATTTATAGCTCACTCAAGAAAAGTCTATCAATTCGATAACAAGTTGTCAACCACAGCTTCATTCATTTCAGCTTCATTAATACAGGGTGTATTCTGTTAGTTTAGTTCGTGACTGTAAACGCGACAGGTTGTGGGTTCGAATCCCACGGCAGAATATATAAATGTCGAATAATATCTACTATTTTTATTTCCTCGCTCTGGTAACAAGGCAAATCGCGGCGTTGAGTTCCGGCACTCAGCACGCAATGCCTCAATTCGGCGGAAAGTGGGCAACGTTAACGTTAAAAGAGAACGGAGTGTCTTAACACTAGGTACTAAGGTTTTCTCTGCATACCCTGCTATGTGCGGGATACAGCGTGAAGCTAAACACCCTTTGTTTTGTTTTTGTAGAAATTTGGGAAATCCCCTTTAAAGCTACACTCCACAAAAGAATTCAGGTTACTACATTGTCTTACAAATCACTCAATGAGTAACGGAAGAGTTTTATATATATAAAAAAAATAGTTATCATTTCTCTGACTGATTTTTTTATTTTACAGATAAATTTGAAGTACTAATGTTTTGATAAATGAGTCTTCGCATCTACTGCTACATACATTTTAAAACTAAACTATCACAATTGTTAACAACCACTAACAAATTTATATATTTACTGTTACTAGATTACTGTTAGATATTGAAAATATATTATAAATATGTCGATTTTCAATATATTTTTATGTTATATTGTGAATGAAGTATTTCTTTAGCTTTACTCGTCTAGCATGGATAGAGTGGAAGACATAGACGGTTGAGCAGAGGATCATAATGTTGCCTACCAGAGTGGAGAAATGAAATAATTGCCCTGATCAGAAATCGAACCCACAACCAATCAGTGCTTACAATGAGACGCTGTCCCATTGCACAATGATGGCCTAATTTAAAAGTAATAATTTTTTCAAGTTTTAAAGTGTTATCACACACTTAGGAACGGAAAACATCTCGAATCCGAGCCTTTTGGAAACCGTCCAAGCGCTCTGACCTCTAAGTCATACATTCTATATCCGGCTACATCGAAATTCTCATACGCTTATTACTAATAAAAAAATCCCCAAGATTGATCATAAAACCATAAATTTTTTTACTATTTACTGTCTGTCTTGTACTTTCTGTCTTCAACAGAAAAGCTAAGTGATTTCTCACTAGTTTTTTTCTATTAGCCACTAACAATAACCTAATAACATGTTATTTGTAATTCTGTAACACTGTTTATCTACTATTCTACCTAATATTCATTTTCATCGGAGCTTAGGCCATTTAAATTAGTAATTCAACTATTTCTTATTTTCTGTTTTTAAATTCGTAAAGAACAAAGTTTATTCATTCTAGAATATTAAAGAAATTTCCCTTCTTTATGTAAAAAAAATTTTTGACATTTCTAGCAAAATCTATTTTTCTCAAATTAAACAAATAAGGAATAAATTTGTGGAATGTCACCTTTTTATTTTTTTATAATAATTATAATTTGTGATTTTTTCATTATATCAGTTTAATTTGTACTGGTTCTTATTATTCTTTATACATTAAATACTTCTTACTTTGATTTCTTCTTTCACTGACATTAACTTGTCAATTTAAAAAGATTATTTGATTATTTTATATTCATTACAATTAAAAAGGTATGTTTCCTAACTATTTTCATTCTTTTCAACTATCGCCAGCTCGTCATCTTCTCCTGAAGTGTTAGTTTTGATGTCACAGTGTGCTAAATTAGCTTCTGACGATCCATTGCTGGACTCATGAGACCTAGGACTGATACTGGTCTTTCGAACGTACAGCACATTTGATTCCAGCCTATTAGTATGGTCATTAAATGGCACTCCATACGCACTGCCATCAGATATTCTATTTAGTTTATGTATTTGCTCCCTCAGTTCACACACTTGTCCATACAATTTTTTATTCTCCCTTAGAATAGCTATATTCTCTGTCTCCAACAACTCCCTTTTACTCCACTGTATATTATTCTCAGATTTCAGTCGTTCTATCTCCATTTTGTTCTCTGCTATCTTCTCTTCTAGAACTTGTTTTGCTGCTATCTCATCTTGCAATTCATTTTGCAACCTCTCAACCTCACTGTGACTAGAATCAGATCCCAATGTCCTGTCATTGTGTGTATCTAACTTTGTATTATGAATGTATGTTTTTAATGACTCAATCTGAGATAGCAAGAAGGCCTCTCTATCTTTTTCTCTTTGCAAAATCTTGCAAGACTCGTCTAGCTGCAACCTTAGCTCGGTTATTTCATTAGTTCTAGTGTTATCTACATTAGATAGCTTATGAGAGTCAAGTGATGCCCGTTGTCGGGCTGATGGTTCATTTGAAGCAATATAACCAATATTTTTCCTCCTCAACTCCACTCCATCGTCAGCTGTAATATTCCCTGACACAATTCTACTTTCACCTATACTTAGGAGCTTCTCATTATCTTTTTTTAGTTCTATAACTTGCTGTTCAAGATCACATTTTTCCGTTCTTAAAGTGGCAAGCTCTTTAGATAATATGTCTACTTTATTTTTAAGCTGCTTAGCTTCTTCCCTAGCTTTATTACGCTCGTTACGTACCTTACTCCACTTTTCCCTCCAATTGGCAGTGCAGTCTGACCACCAGCGCATGGTCTTCTCCATCTGAGTGGCTCTGGCTCTGGCCTCGTCCAGTTCTCGTTGGTAAAGTGCTTCTTTAGCCTCCCAGTCAGTGTTAGTGTACCGCATTGAAGTAGCATCATGGTCGCGACTACGCCTGTGGCTGCCTCCATGTGAACTTTGGGCCATTTTGTAATACCTGAAAATTAGTAAAGTATACTATACTATTTAAACAGTAATTAAATAATTGATTTGCAAAGAGTGCAAATACTTTTGTCTGTAATAATAAATCTTTTATGTAAGAATAATATTTTGACTTAATATAATTGAATTGAAGAGCCTAGCTATGATTTAATTCAGTCATAACTATATCATGATAAAGAAATATTCTAATTTTATTTTATGACATATGCAGAACAAGAACTATTGGTAGCATATCATGACAAGTTGTCCACCTCAGCCTCCAGCTCCTTGTCCACAAATATGTCCACCACCTCCGCCACCCCCACCTTGCATCGGAAAACCCATTATGAAAGGATTACATTTAACTCAGACAAAGAAAGTTATAGCACAGGCTATATTAGTATCTATTTTAGCTGGCAGTTGTGTGTACTTCTTTATTGCAGCCCCAAGGAAAGCCAAATACAAGGAGTATTATGCGTAAGTTTAGATGTACAACATTATGCAAATTAGTAAATGAATATATGTGGCTATTAATATTTTTAAAAGCACTGTTTTAATGACTACAAATTCTTGTCTTTCTTTCACTTTATCACATGCAATATTCAATTACACTCTTGTCCCATGATAGTCAGTGTTTATTAAATTATGAAATTATTTGCTTCTAGTACTTAATTTTATTATTAATCTTTTTATGAGTGGTTAAACAATTAATTTTATTTATTCAATAGGTTTCTACACACATCTCGATTATAATCATTTTGTGACAGAAATTTGTTATTTAAACTAGCTAAAACAAATAACAAATAAACAGACTTCATCATTCTTGTATTTTTCAGAAAATTAGAAAAACACAATTATATAGAAATAAGAGGATTTTCTTTAAACATTTGTTTACATTAACTAAACAGTGCTCCCACATAAATATTTTTGCGCTCACCTTTAATGTAGCTTTTATTGCATTATGTTGTTGTTTCACAAATTTATTAACAGATTGCATTTAATATTTTATAATTTAACTATTTTACAGTATTCTTCATAATCAAAGTTATTGTACGATTACTTGAAGTTATTCAATTCTCTAAAATTGATAGATGCTTGCTGAGCTTTCTGTCTAACACTCTATATTGATATTTTGAATCGAGTAACCATATAACATAATTATCGATATGTTATTATTACATGTTTTAATAATTTAATTATTAATAATTAAAAATTAAATACATAGTTGAATATTATAAAATATAGGCGAAATTGGAATTATTATTTTATGTGAATGGGCTTAAAAGACAAACTGCTAGTGCAGTGCCGCTGAAATAAATTAGAAAGTTTATAGCGAATCGTTATTTAAATTTGTTTATTATCTGTGGTGTGAATTCCGCAGATAATACAAAGCTTGTTTCAAATTAATGTTGTTCTTTAAAATTATTATTTTTTTTATAATATTGTTAATAAATATATCATTTCAAATGCATATGTTAGGAAATATTAAATAAATTACACAATATAATTGTTTAGGAGTCATTACTTTATTAATTACAATGCTTTTAGATATTGATTTGATGACCATGTTAATTTATTACATAAATAATTTGCAGACGAGGAGAATTTGAAGACTGGGCAGATGAGATGGCTAGAAAAGGCTTATTTCAATCAGTACCAAAGGCGTCTCTGCGAAACAAATAACTGTTATACCAATTATGTTATACTAATGAATGATATTGGAGATTTATAATTAATATAAACTAAATAATAAAAGCTGTTTAAATACACTGCCTGTAATTTTACAATAATATGCTGCATTTTGTAATGCATTAAAAATACAATTTTGTGAAAATCGTTGAAATATAATACCTATTCCTCTAAAATTATATTTTAGCTGTTGAAGAATCATTTAAAAGTAATTTTATATTTTTTATTCTATAGCCAAAATTAAAGTTTTAATTTAATACTTAATTAATTTTATATCAACAGGAAGTGATTCGTGTCCTCACGTTTCGTGGCGGCAGCCAATTAAAGTCTTCTATATTATTATATAAAAACATGGAGATTACGTTCTCCACCAATCAGAGGAGCTTTGCAGTGGAGCATGAAAGTTTAAATATACAACTTTGTAAGGGAGTCCTCAACAAAATGTTATATATTTACTAAATAAAATATTGTTTAAAAAATTCCCAAATGTACTTAATAGGCAATATTTTAAAAAATTGAATACAAATTATATTTTACATAATTTAAAAAACACAATTTGAAATTTTTTTATCTCGATCATAGGACTTCATGTAAAGCTACGTCACGTATGTTTGTCTACTTCGAGTCAATGCGCATGTCAAGTTGAAAATTGCAAATGGCGTCCGTTGTTATTGTTCGTACCGAATAACTATTTGTAAAATATATACTAATCTTTTTAGCGATTTTTCTAATGGACTGTTATACTGATGCGATGCTTTAACTTCTTATGATTCGGCGCGACATGTTTTATGTACGTTTTTATGTGTTTTAAGTGTTTTTTTCGAAATCTATGTGTGTCATGCAAATGGGGTAAGCTGGAATTATCGGATGTCGCTTAGGTTGTTTTGGATAGTTTCAATGAGAAAATGGAGTGAAGTTCTGTGACCTAAAGTGTGAAAATGAAACCTGCATAAAGTTAATTAATGATCGCGTTAAGTTTAGAGGGAAACGTGAGACGGGAACGACAGTAATTTACTAATGTTCCATGCCGTGACTGCACTCCCCGTACATTTCAAAATGGCTGCTGCTCTTCACGATATATGAGCTTTGCGTCACTGAAACATAAATCAGTGATTTTGATTCGTGAAGAAATTCGCGTGTTTCTAGTCGGGTGATCCCATGTGAAAACTCGAATTTAATGAGCGGACAGTGCCCCGGGAGAAGCTGGGGCGGGACAATAGTGGCGTATCATATGTTTTGGCAGTAGTGGACACTGAGTGACCATAGGACCGATATTGCCTTGCGTCCGAGCCCGATTGTAATGTTGCGCTTGATTTTACAGGATGATTTGGGACACGAGACAATAGAACTCGTGTGTTATTGAGCGGAATGTGACATTGTATGATAGGTGAGTTGATATAATTCGGTTTATTTACATTTTGTGTGGTGTGCGGGTGTACGGTGTTGCGAACAAAATGGACACATTGGGGGTGACAGCAGGTCGACCGGCGGCGGCGGACGTGCCCCGTACGGTGGCTGATCGAACCGCCTCGCATAAGCGTACAATCACCATCAAAATACTCAAATACGTAATAAAAAACGTTGTGTAACACGTAACGATGTTTTGCCGACCTTGCTGCTCAAACAGGGAATATTCCATACATCAAACATATAATCCTCTATGTTAAGCCTTTTTACAGAACTAACCCTAATTAATTGCCCTTTTTACGTATAAATCGTAAAAGAGTGTTATTATTATTACTAGTCTTATTGGCATGGCAGTGTTTGTCAATAGAAGGTACTATGAACCTAAAGCTAGGTTAGACTGGATAACTTATTTGCATATTAGTTTATATGTAATGAATATTATTATAACTAGTTAATAATAACTAATCTAGAAGTGTGTAGTATATTCATTATTTTAGAATATTGAATAGAGTCAAAAGTCAAATAAACTTAAGCTTAAAAAATATGATACTAAATCATTCAAAAACTAAAAAAAATTCTATAAAGGTGATTTATATGAAAATATTTCTTTTTATTTTTTTTTAATAGTATTGGATTTTCTAGATTATAGGTTAGCAAGGTCAATTAAAGTAGAGGTTAAGGCTTATTTAATGATGTAACTTATAAATGAAATGAAATTATAATTATTATGTTTAATGTCATTTTTTATATTATTTAATGAATTTTCAAAGTTTATATTTAGTTTCTTGTCTAACTAGTTTTTAAAGTTTAGGGTAACTTTTTTATTACTAAGTAACCAAAAACAAATATATTTATCTTAAAAATATTTTTTTTATTATCTATCTAGTTATTGCAACTCTCTGAACTGTTTTTTTCAAATATTGCCAGAATCTGTCATATTTAAAATAATAATTTAATTTTTTTACCCCTTATAAATTAATTATTCTTCATTAAAAATATGATACTTTTATTATTGTTTATTTCATTTTGAACTAGATATTTTTATAAGTTATATATTTTGTTATTTCAATTTTCATATATTTGAAAAACTATGTTGCAATTTTATTTTTTGTGATTATGTATGTAGGAATTAAATAATCACGTCCAAATAATTAATTAACTTTATCATCATTTAATGAGCTTTATCAACTTATCCTGAGTGTTATATTCTCATAAAAATTAGGAAATAATTCATATTTAGAATGAAATATTACTTTTTTTTTTAAATAAACACAGTATATTTATTACAATGACTAGCTAATTTATAGATACTTAGTATAAATGTTTTTTTTTATATTATATTAGGAGTATTATTGTCTATGACAACATTTGTCTGTTAAAGCAGTGGGTGTGAGTTTGATTCCTTCTCAGGGTATATATTTAATTTATTGTAATTTTTTACTTCAGTAGATATGCCTTACTGTGAGTGGTGTTAAGCTATGTCATTTAACAAACAATATCCTGAATATAGGCAGAAAGTAGAGAATAGAGTCACTCAATTCTCTATAGAGAATATGTTATAGAAATAATATAAGAAATAAATGTATAGAATTTTATCTATATAAAAAGCATTGAGCTGCTTTTTGTAATACTTATTAGTTGCCTTATCTATTGACATATAATTGGAAAATGAAAGTAATTAATATTTGACATGAAATATATGGTCACATTTTATATATAAAATATTGTTTTAATAGGGAAAATGTAAGTAGCATGATGAAAAGGGTTTAGTTGCGGGAAAAACGTATAGAAAAAATATTGTATATTTGTTTTACCTGTGTATTATATTTGAACTTGCAGTTTTTATATATTATTTGTTAAAAAAAAATATAAAGATTGCATTAGAAAAATTATAAAATGCATAATCAACATTTTTTCATGGTTTTTTTACTTGCATATTTTTTTTTTTCAATTGCTTATAATTTTTCTTATTAATAGTCATGTTATGTAAATATTTAGTGTTATATTAATAATTTAATTTCTGTTATATACATATATTTTTCATAGTTAACTAATACAACTATCTATATATATATTTATACTTTTTTTTAAATTTTAAATATATATACTATACTAGAATATTTTTATCTGTTCAATATATTATTGAGCTAAACTTTCTTCACACTGTAGTAGTGTGTACACTATGCAGCAGGGTAGGCAGAGAGAACTAGAGAACCTAGTGTAAAGACACTTCGTTCTTTTTTAACATTTCCGTTCCTCACTTTCCACACAATTGAGCCATTGCGTGCTGACTGTGCGGAACTCAACGCCGCGTTTTGCCTTATTACCACAGCGAGAAAATGAAAATACTAAATATTATTTAATTTTTTAAATATATAATAAGTAAATAATGTAACTGTTTGGTGGTGTATTCCAGTATGGCAGCGGACAGCGATGGGCCAGGCACGGCTGGCGGCGGCTCGTGCGGCGTGGTGGTAACGTGCGAGGGCGACCTGCGCGACCCGCGGTTCCCCGCGCGTCTGCGCCGCCTGTTGCGCGAGCTGCGCGCCCTACTCGCCGAGCCTCATCCGCACACGCTCAAAGTTAACAAGGTAAGGGTGGAAACAGAGAGAATAGAATTTAGACACTGTGGTTTCTGCTGTTTTTTAGATATTTTTTTTTTTGCTTCATGGTTTCTTTAGCGTAGGGGAAGGAGTAAGTCTAGCAGGACCCCCTGCTATGTTGATGCCTACCTACCCAGGTAGGCATCAACTGACTAAACAGTGTCTTAAGTACTGTAATGATAATAGCATAAATATCACACTTAAAGCAAAGAATCAACCCACAACTATAGTGGTTAGAGCCTGCCTCATTGTGCCACTGTGGTATACAGTTTTTTTTTATATAATAGGAAATAGTCATACATAGTTTTCTTACATTATTAAATATATTGCCTAAGTATTTATGATGATTTTTTTTTTTTACTTTAAACATAGGATGATCTTGCAGTGTAGGTTACACAGATATTTACATTTTTGCTTATTTTTTGTGTTTACTTTTGAATATTCCCAGTTCAGTGCTTTTATTATGGCGAATGAATATTTGCCATAAAGTGGATAACATTTTTTGACCTTTCAGAAGTTTGGCAAATAACAAAATTAATTTTCTCT
Organism: Philaethria dido; assembly: GCA_033558755.1. Taxonomy (NCBI): domain Eukaryota; kingdom Metazoa; phylum Arthropoda; class Insecta; order Lepidoptera; family Nymphalidae; genus Philaethria; species Philaethria dido. The sequence continues at coordinate 41,279 of JAKGSA010000664.1, forward strand.
TTGAACATACTGATAAATAATGTAATATTTACTGTACTGTATGGTTGCTATAGTGATATATTATTTTTAATGATTGATATACAATGGAGATTTTTGTCCCCAATTTATCTTAGTATATCAATCACAATGTTGATTATGGTGACGTAATAGTCAAACGTATATATAGTATATTAGTTGTGTTTGCTATTTTGTAATAATTAAATTACTTATTTTCTTTGATTATTATATAAATATATGGTGACGCTACAGACAACTGGTTGCAACCATTTTTTATTTATATTATTATTTTATTTCGGAAATTATTATAAGAGCTAAAATTGATGGACTAAGCACGTAATGCCTCAATTCGGCGAAAAGTGGTTTCCTTGGATGAAAATGCTTTAACATTAGGTTTTCTGGTTTCCTCTGCATACCCTGCTGTGTGCGGGATACAGTGTTAAGCTAAAGAAAACTATTGAATGAATTGCTAGAAATCGTCTTTTACTGCTCCCCTACGCTCTCCAAGGAGCCTGCTAAAAGTGCAAAATTTCAACTTTTTGTGGCCAAGTTTCTCCTGAATGTTGAGTGTCAGTCAGCTGTGTTGCTGAGTAATGCAAGTGCTTTATAATATACTAGCTGCCGTCCAACTTCGTACCGCCATATTTTTTTGACGCTGCGCGTGTAATATTAATTTTTAATTAAATTAAAAGCAGGCTTTAATTACATTTATTCTCTCTTGTAGTCCTAAGTCCCCACAGCGGGGCAGAGGGTAGTTACAAAGTCACACCATTCTTCTCTGTCTTGCGCTATCCGCTTAACTTCACTCCAGGTTAGCCCGATGCTCTTGGCTTCTGCAACAATCGAGCGCCGCCAGGTTTGCTTTGGACGGCCACGCTTACGTCTACCTTGGGGATACCAGTCCAAAGCTTGCCTTGGTATGTGATCCGAATCCCTACGCAAAGTGTGACCGATCCAGCTCCATTTGCGACGTCATTACATTTATTAATTTAGTTAAAATCAAGCTATTTCTAATTGGCAAGTGATTATTAAGAGATGATTCATTTATGACAGAATGTGTATATGTAACTTTGTATATACTGTCTGTATGTACGTATGCCTGTCGTGGCGCAGAGGCACAAGCATGTGACTGCAAACGCGACAGGTTGTGGCTTCGATTCCCACTCCAGGAAATGGAATTTTTCATTTCCTGGGTTTGGTAACAAGGCAAAGCGCGGCGTTGAGTTCTGCCACTCAGCACGCAATGCCTTAATTCGGTGGAAAGTGGGTAACGGAGTGTCTTTACACTAGGTTCCCTCTGCCTACCCTGTTATATGCGGGATACAGCGTGAAGCTATGTATGTATGTATGTATGTATATATGTAACTTTTCATTTAACTACTGACAATTATAACAATTATTTTCAATTAGTCACTAATTAATTAGTCATTATGTATGAGTTTTTTACCTGTTAATTTACATTTTTTATGTTTTTATATTTTTTTATATAATATTTCTTTTTTTTTTTTAATAATTTATTTTTAAAAAGATATGTTTTTAGGTTTAATCAGTTTACTATGGGTTGGTTAGTGCTGGCCTTGATAGTAATGGTAAAGTTATCATAGCTTTCATCACTATTGTTGGTAATGCAATAATAGAGTATGTAAATAACACACTATCGTGGCACAGCGGTTTGATGGCTGGTTCTATGATGACTATATCTGTATGCTATGGTTCTAGGTTCAATTCGCACGTGAAAAATGTTTAGAATTATTACTTAATAATTTGTAACCAGATTGTATTAGACAATATGTTGTATTGAATTTCCCACCAACCAACAAACTAATGGGTTGTTGAATGATTTGTGATTCACTCTGCTTACCCTGTTATATTAAAAAAACATAAAAATAAAAGTATGAATAATATATATATATATATATATATATATATATATATATATATATATATATATATATATATAAGGTTATATATATATAGGCAGTTATATATAGTTATATATATATATATATATATATATATATATATATATATATATATATATATATATATATATATATATATATATTTTAATTTTTTAATATATGTGGTAATTTATAATTTGTTCTATTTTGTGAAATAAGTTAGTAATTAAAATTTTTACAATTCAGTTTTGAAGGTACTGTAGTTGTCAATATTCCCCTGAGATCACCTGAACGATCTTATATATTTGTTTGGTGGTGGAGGTCTGTCCTCCGTCTGGCTTCAGTGACCACTATTATGTTCAAGACGAACCGCCAAATAGTTCATGATGTGTTCCGTTCGATGGCATGTAAGCCAGGCTTTCCCACCTATCCTTTTCCCCAAAATCTGGTAGTCTCGATAGCGGACTACTACATTGTCCTCCCCTTCTATCTGTGCATCCTCTAGGTTGGCAACGCATCTAGAACATCTCTGGTTGTTGTAGATGGTCATGGGCAAAGGTAGCCACTTACCATCAGGTGGTCCTTTTGCTCGTTTGCCATCCGTTATCCATTAAAAAAAAAATATACATTCGTTTTTATTTCTGACTCATATTTATTATACATATAATAAAACTTAACATATGGTATGTACATGAAAACAAATTATTTTTTTATCGTCTCATAGAGTAGGGAATTAACCCAAACTTTTTGAAGTTTTAAAGTATTAATCACACACTTAGGAAATGAAAAACATTTATAATTCTTATAAAATTTTGAACGCAACGGGTCGGACCCTTGGATGGTTTCCAAGAGGCTCGGGTTCGAGTCCCGCTGCATTCAATTTTTATACGTTTTCTAAATATAATTGACAAAAACTGTCTTAAAAATATTTATTTGCCTGTCTGTATGTTGGTACCCAAATCGTTTATATAACTACTGCAAGAAACTACATGCACTTCCCACAATTGTTATGATAATTCGCCTTTCTAAAATGTGATGCATTTTTTTTCTTTATATAAGCTGATAAGATGAGTCATAAATTATTTATATATCATAAATATCATAAAATCGATTCATTAGAATAAAATCGAATCGTATAATGTTTCTTTTCTCAATGATCGTAGATTTGCCATTAAAAGATGGATTATCGCATAAATTACCTAGATAAAGAGGTTTCAGCTAGCTTCCAAAATTTGTAACCGACTTCAATAAAATGAGGTTATTAATTAGACTGTATTTTTTTTGTGTGTGTTGTGACTTTTTACTGGGTGGATAGCCAGTGCTGTTTTGATGTTCTATTTAAATTTCTTTTTAGATGTCTGACAAGTAGTTTTAGAGTTATTCGTAATAATACAACTTTCTCGTTGATTGAATAAAAATAAATCTTTTGTTAAAATATATTTACATTCTATAATAACACTTTTTGAAACATAATTCTAACCCTCACGTTTATCATAAAAAAATAATAAGTATAGCTGATGTCTCCTGTAATATTATAAATAATTGCTGCCTAAATTAATGAGTTAGTTTTGACGCCTATGTCCTTCATATGGAATAGATTATAGCATGTTTGTATTTATTTTTAATTGATTCTAATTAAATGTAGACTTTATTTTCTTTGCTTAATTTTCAAATATAAAAAAAAAATATATATTATATTAGAAATTATATGATGATGTGAAAAGTTTTTAGTTCAATTTTGCTTTCTTATTTGAATTTCATTTTGTGATAAAAGAGGCGGATTGTGTTTTGATAGTAATTCTCGTCTAAGCTAAATTTATTTCGAAAAAAAAAATTTTTGTTTTTTTTTTTTTTTATCAGCGCATTATTAACTTAATATTATTTTTTTACTATACAGTATAAAAATAAAATATATATTTTTTTTTTTATTTAGAAATTTTTGTAGGTACTTTTGTCCCTTATATTTATCGTTAAGCATAATATCGTGAGTTCATCGTCACTACACTAAGACAATAAAAAAATCATAGTTCTTTTTATAGTCGCATGTAAGTAATTTAACACACACATTTTTATGACACTTTCAACTAGATAGGGTAAGGCGAAATGTGTGACTGGACGAAGTTCCTGATATCAAAAGATAAGTTGCCTACTTGACCGGCTTAATGACCTAAATAAAATATAATCCTCTGTCATTCGACTTAGGGCGCTCTATCGTTAAGTAAGCTAAAAAGCATTTTATATATAAAAAAATTCCATATATTCCATATCCATTCCGTTCTTCATTTTCCACCTTTTGTAGACTGGTAGAACTTAAAAAGAATCGGAAGATTGCTTATGGGACATATAAAAATATTTATGGCAACACAAATTGAACCCACAACCAATTTGCGCAAATGTTATACATTTAACGAATTTTAAAATATGCATTTTTTTTTATTATAAAGATATATACATTGTATGTACTACATACATTACCAATCCCCCAACACGCTACTTAGATCATCATTCTTGTTCATATGTATGAATGGCGCAATAAAGATTTTTTTATTATCAATGTACTGGGGACTCTTGGTTTGTTTCTATTGTAGATGTGCAAGTGCATTATTATTCGCTATTTCTTCCCACAGAGTCGTTACAACAAATAATATTAACATCGCAAAGGCATATGCGTTTCTTTTTATTATACAGTTGTAGCTTAATCGATAGATCGATATCGACCCTTAATGGTATTGTTAGGTGGTGGGGGTTCGTCCTCGACGGCTCGCGACTATCGTGTCAAAGACGAACCGCCAAATATCTTATATGATGTGTTCCGGTTCCGATATGGCATGGCATAAGACCAGGTTTTCCTATCCCACCCATCCTTTCCCAAAATGTGGTGGTTCCGAGAGAGCAGATACTACAATGTCCTCCTCTTCCATCTGTATATCCTCTAAGGTTGGCAACGCATCTACAACATCTCTGGTGTTGTAGATGTTCATGGGCGAGAACATCCACCCACCGTAAGGTGGTCCCTTCTGCTCGTTTGCCATCCGTTATCCATAAAAAAAAAAAAAAAAAAGACCCATACCGCAGTTTTCACTGTTTTTTAGCAGTTACTTCAAAATCTGTTATTAAAAAAAAAAGTTCGAAAAATCTAATCAAAATATATACTAAGCTGTTTCTATGATTATCATTTTTTCCATATAAAGTATTCCTAATGTTTTCCACTTTTCATTTTCTTGCATTATTGCCCAATTTGTATATCACTTGTTTGCTATATGGCCTTCATATAGCTCAATTCGAAGATCATCTGGCTACCGTGCCATTTGGAAATTATAAGAGGGCATTATTTCACGCGGAGTAATTTATCGACGTGGAAAAAAATTTCACTAACATAATCTGCGATAAATAATGGTTGAATAACTTAATCCCCGCTGCCTGTGCTAGAACAGCATAACAATACCTAATTTATTACCCTCTTTAAAACATAGACCGGCTATAGGTTTGAAAAAGAATCGCAAGTATTTGGGTGAATACTTGAACTAAACAACTTTTAGTAGGCAATTTTCAGATTTGAAATAATACATATTTTCACTATTTAATGTAAATTTTTTTAATATATTTTCATATTTAGAAATTTGTCTTTTCTAATAAAAAATTGTTTCAATGTTCTTTCACATAACTTCCCTACTGGGTACTTGACCAGGAAATGGCCACACCAGTCAGCTCTTAGTTCCATGCCAACCTTATACTTCTCAACCGATTGGCTTATCGTGTCCTCACAGATCGCCATGTTACAGAAACTAAACAAAAAAAAAAAAAAAAAAATGTTCTTTTCTTATTTTATAAAGCGATGATTTGGAGCCGATAGATGATACAAAAAAGTCTATTTTGAGATACTTTGAAACTTACCGCATGACAAATTAGCCAGACTCAACAGTTAGAGGGTCTTTTTTCAGTTTTCTTCGAATATAGATACTAAAAATTATTATAACTTAATTCTACCGGACGTAGAGTGGTGACTAATTTTTAACGAAGTTATCATTAGTACTTATTTAAGCATTTTTTTTGTAGCTTCTGAGAGTCTTCGAATACGACTTTTCTTCGTGTCTTGCTCAATATCGAAAATTGCATGTTGAGGTGACGGAACGTAATAGATATGAAGTTTGTTTAACGAGAGGGACTGATAAAGACAAAGTATATGCAAAATTACTGGTTATGGAAGCTGGGATTTGCCATGCTGTCTCCTTAGGAGTTTAGGAGATTACTAAAAACGGGATATGTTTTTAGTCACATGATGCAGCTAACTTAATATTGTGACAAAATACTATAAAAAGTGATGTTTTGCAGGTGGTGAGCCCTGGAACTCAGTGCGTGTGACGCTCTCGGTGCCGCGGGCGGCGGCGGCGCGCCGGCTGCAGGCGCTGGCACAGCGGCCCGCGAGGGGCGCCCAGCTGCGCTGCGCTCGGCATCCTGTCGGTGCAGCTCGACGGCGACGCGGCCCGTGTCCGCTCAGGCTTGCCAACTTACGGGAGACCCTTAGGATCAATACGATGGTGATGGTGAGTGCTTGTTCATTATATCATTTAAAATATTAACTATATAACAGATTTGAAGAATAACTTTTAATGAAATATAAACAGTTGTTTCAAAAAAAATACTCTATGAATAATGAACTACTTATTAATACCATAGAGCAAAAAAACAGTAGACAATAATTATTCATGCAAAACAATGTATATGAAATACATGTATATTATCTACGCTATGCGTTTCTCATATAAATCATAGGTAAATACAATCTAGTATTGGAACAATTTATTATTCTCTAGTGGTTGGTTTTTAAGGACATTTTGATATTAGGTAGCAGACTAGGGAAATAGAAATATTTTTTTCTCACTGGACGCCATTACTATAAGATTACTTGTTGCCCCCCCACTTCTTTAACAACATACACCCTTACCTCGCTTTGCGTCGTTGCGTCAGGGTTACGTTCCAAAAAACACGACGCAAATTGAAACGACGCAAAGTGAAGCCTCTTTTCTATAGCAAACCATGTAATGACGAAGATCCGAGGCTTACGAAAATACTACCTTTTAAAAATAAAATTGAACAAAGTACAATTTTTCAAAAAACTAAAATAATATACAAAAAACGTATTCAATTAAACAAAATAAACTGCATATTCATTTAATTTATGAAGTTTAATTAGAATTAGTGTCTTAGTCTGATGATATTATCCATAGTAAGTTTGTTGTTGTCGTGGGTCGGCTTTTTCATAAAAAATGGTCCAATGTTTGTTGAACTGAACTCTAAAATAAAACAAAACGAAGTGAAAACAAATTGTATTAAATTTGCGTTGATTTTTAGTTAGAAAGGAGTATCCCCCAAATTTTGATGACATGGCACAATTAAAAACAAAAATGTTGCCAGGTTTAAGCAAGTTTAAGGCAAGTGAAGTTTAGGAATAAAAAAAATTAAAGACTCGAATCCAAAACAACGCAACTTCGAAAATCTAACGACGCACAGTGAAAATCAGTAAAAATTAAGCGAAGTTAACTTCGAAAAAAAAGCATAAAACGAAACGACGCAATGCGAGGTATTGGTGTAGTAATATATTATAAACTATTTCTATGTTTAAATGATATTATTTGTAAAATTACTGTATTTTCCCCTATATCCTTCAGAAGCGAAGGCTTTATCCACGATCACAATCAAGCGAACTGCTAGCCGGCCTCCGGTGGTATCGAGGGCGGCTCATATCGGTTCGAGGTGCGATCCACCAGCGCGGAGGGGACCACGCCAGGGAGCACCAAGTCACCGAACACTGTGTATTGCTTATGGACGGCAAAATACGCAAGAACATTCCCCGCCCACCACCGATAGATGTGAATATCCGTTTGGCAGTATGACCCAAGCCAGGGTTATACATAGGAAGGAAAATACGTTAGGTGAGGTTTTTATTTGTGCTGAAAGTAGCGGCTTTATCGTTTTGGATATTTAAAGATGTTAAGTACTTTGCCAGTATTGAGCATTGGGGAAATGAAAATGGTAAGATAAAAAAAAAATAAATGGAAATATCCATTTGGCATCTGTTAGGAGGAAGCATGCATTAGGTGAATTTGTACTCAAAAAAAATTGGTTTATCGCCTTTCCTGGATATAGCAAGGGTGAGATTGTCTAATATTCTATTTGAAATGGGACTTGTATATAGGAGATTGAATTATGAGGTGTTGTGTTATAAATAGGCCCCGTAAGTATTTACACTTTGGTTGTTAATGCTTTGACTGCTCCTTTCTCTGCAATAAAAGTAAAGGTAACCGTCCTCCGTCTGGCTCGCGACCACTATAAATGTCAAAGACGAACCGCCAAATATCTTATGATGTGTTCGGTTTCGATGGCATATAGCTTAGGATTTTCCACCTTTCCACCATCCCTTTCCCCAAAATGTGGGTGGTTCCGATATGGGACTACTACATTATCCTCCCTTTCCATCCTGTATCCTCCTAGGTTGGCAACGCATCTTGTACATCTCTTGTGTTGGCCAGATGTTCATGGGCCGAAAGGTAACCACTTACCATCAGGCAGTCCTTTTTGCTCGTTTGCCATCCATATCCATAAAAAAAAAAAAAAAAAGGATTTTTAAGCCATTTTTAAATAAGAAATTAATATTATTTCATTAATTATATGTATCAATAAAATTATATTAATTATATAGTAAATTAAAGGAAGTGAGGTTACATACATTCATGAAAATTTTGATATAATTTAAATACCTAAGTTAGTAATTATTAGTAATGTTAATTTAAAATACGCGATTACGAATATCTTAAAAAATAAAAATGATTAAAGCCATATACTAACCACTTAGTTATTATTCTAAAACAATAGACCTCACAAGAAAATTGCATTGGTAATAACAACCATTAACTCGTCATATGGCCTATTAAATATTATCATGGTAGTTTTAAAGGGTTAAACAGTAATTTGCTGGGTTTGCAACGAATTCACATATTATGAGATTAGATTATAATTATAAATATATACTGTGTAATATTCTTTTATAAGCTAAAGGAAGTGGAATTGTTGAAATGGCATATATCTCTATATCAGGGGTCTAATAGCAAAGGTGGCAAAGTCCATCTTTTACTAACAAATGTGGCAGTCCATCACATTTTTAATGATTTTAAGTTAACTGACATGGCTTAGGATTAAAATACAGATTAAAATAAACTATATTGAACAATTAAAAATATAGTATCCTTGCATTGTTATCTGTTTTTTTGTAAGTGTAAAATTGCATAAGCTGGACTTTGCTACCTTTGTTATTACACTTATGATATAGAATGCTTGCGTTACTAAGTGACAGACAGACAATGTAACTATTGCCTGTAGAGATCTGAAATTTAGCGTGCAGACTCCTTAGGACGTGTAGGGTGAAAGATGATTTCTAGAAGCTCATACGAGATTGTGAAAGAAAGATATTGTACAAATATATCTAGTTATATATATGCAAATCTATTTGAATCTGAAATTTTTAATACTTTACAGTGGTCATGAATACACCAAGAGAAAAAATAAGAAATACTGACAAGGATCATAAGCAATTTTATAATAATTTGTTAACATAGACATATTAATCATAGACATATTAATTCAGTTTACCTTAAAATAATAACAAATGTATCATCTATTTACAGGCATAGGTGGTTGCGCGAGTACCCTCCGACCGACCTCAACAGAACAATTCCCCCGTCCCTCCACCTCCTTCACGGGTCCTCCTCCCCCGTACCCGGCTCCCCCGCCCTCCCCCGCGACACCCACTCCCTCACCCTCCCTAGCCCCCACTGTGGCGATGTCCTCGCCTTTGTTAGTGAATCTATTGCAAAATGATGCGCCTGCACCTCAACCTAGGCCGAAGTCCAATCATCCTGCGAAATTGGATAGGTTGGAAGATTCTCAGGTGTGTATTTTTTGTATATTTATTATTAATGTGTTTTTTATGTGTAATTGTGTGTTTGCTATTATACTATATTTCATATAATAATATTGTTAAAAGCATTTGAAACTTAATATATAGCAACTTTAGGCAAATATCTCAAAAACTAACATATAAAGTCAAAGTCAAAGTCAAATAATTTTATTCAAAATAAGAAGTTACAAGCTTCATTTTTTGAACGTCAAATAATTTACCATACTATACTAACACAATTAGATACTATTTGTAAAATGCATTTGTTCTTTTAGAAGAGTTACTATTTATAAGTCTGTAATGATGAAAGAACTTTGTTTGCACCAAAAGTAATAATCACATTATCATAATCAAATGGTAATATTTTTGCTAACTCATTTATCATGTATGTGCTAATATGTTTCTTTAGAATCCTTTATTTTAATACAATATTGTATTTTAATGTCAAATAAATATTTCAGGTTGAATTAGCGGTGGGTCGTGCGTTCGAGTACCGCGGCGGTCGAGCGACTACTCCCCGCCCGACCGTCCCCAGTCCCTCCCCCTCCCCGCGCCCCCCTCCACGCCCCACATCGTTCATACGACGTGCCTTCCCCCCTCGCCCGCCCCCCGTGCAGAACACTCAGTACCGAGGCCCTGCAACTGCGACCGTAGTAGGTAGGGCGAGGTTCCCCTCCCCTTCCCCCTCGCCGTCCCCATACAATACGGAGACGTTCCCCCCACCCCCGCCACCACCCTACAGGCAGCAAGCCGTCCCCAGACCGAGAACCCTCCCTCAGAGAGTTACGCCAGAAGACTTACAAGCCCTACTACCACCTTCTACTACTTCAATGGACCAAAAGACACAGTCGAGTTTCCAGGTAATATAATATATTTTATTAGTATGAATTTCAGTTTGTCTCATAAGCTCGAAGTTTTTTGTACATTTTTAAATTTAGTTGATTTTGAAAGTTTATCCAATGTTTATTTTATAAACTTTTTGTTTTGTAATTTCAGGAGTTTCAAAGGTATCAGCAACAGTACATAGCCAGGCAGCGGGCGGCGTCGAGGGCGGCGTCGCAACCTGACTGGAACGAGCCCTACCGGGACACACTGGGGCTCTCAATCCCCGACCTCTCCGACAACTGCGACTTGGACCAACTGCTGCCCACATTAGGAGCAGACCTTAATCTGGATGACTCCACACTGTCGGACCTCGAAGCTAACACTAAGCTAGACCTCCTCTACGACCCGCAACAAGATTCCCTACCTAACGCAGCAGAATCCACCCCGGATGCACTTTTACAAGAGATCACCGGTGGACAGTTCCCAGGTCCAACCCTAAATGGACCCTACAATCCAGAAATGACTCCCACGACGAGTCAAACGAACGTGAATAGTGATGTGCCTTCAAAACCCGCGGAAACTTTCGACGCGAATTCGGAGACGGCGTTCATGCCGCCACCCCCCGTGCCTCCGCAGTCGACATCCAAGTTTCATGTAAACTCCCCCAATCATACCATAGTAAATACGCAACATCCGCCTTTTAAGTCGCCTCCGAACGCCACCTATACGTCCCCCAGTAGTATAAACACAGATAGAATGATGGAGAGGAGCACAAACCAGTCGTCGTCGATGCCGCCGCCCATGCGGCTGCCGATAAGGCCGACCGCGTCCGTCTCCACCGCCACTGTGGGCTCTCAGGCCACGGCACAAGAGATCGAGGAGCAAAGCAAGCAGTACCTGATAAAGACCCTCATGAGGGACGACGACACTCCACCGCCGCCGAAAGAGGAGAAGAAGGTCGAGGAAGTCACGGTCGCGCAGTGCAAAGTCAAGGAGAACTCCTCGGAAACGACATCGGAAATATTCGGTATCGCAAAAGCTGTAGAGGACGACATCAAAAAGGAAGAGGACTTAAAAAAGAATAAGTTAGTAAAGAAAGAAAATGACAAACTGCTGGCACAGAAAGGGGGTAAGCCCAGGACGGGCGGCGCGAAAGAGAAGCCCGCCACTCTGAAGGACAAGATTGTGAGGGATGGAAAGTCTACCAAAGTTGCCTTACCGCGACAGCACGTCGCAAAACCTACTGCTCCCGCGACGGAGATGCCTAAGTCGCCATCCGGGGAGAAGGAGTCCTTGAAGTTGAGGCTGAAGCTGGGCAAGAACGAGCCCGTAGTGCAGCCCGTGCACAAGGCTGACGTCAGCTTCGTCAACCAACAGCCGAAAGGTGAGAAGCCTATAGAAGGTGAGCTCAGAGTACCGCCCCTACATATCAGCCTCAGAGGTCGGAACTCGGCGGTTATAAAGAATTCCAAAAAGGAAAAGAAAAAGTTCATCCCGGGGGATCTTCATCTGAAAAAGATTAAGATTAGAAAGTCATTAGAGTCGGAGGAGAAGTCCCACAGGCGAGACTCAGAGGAATCCCCCGCGTCGAAATCGGGAGACAGTACTGAAAACTCAAAGACTGATGGAGTTTTACAAGTTAAGAACATAAAACTTAACAATCACTTTGGAGAAAGTGAGATCAAAACAGAGGTCACCGGCGACAACAACGTTGTGTACAGAATGAAGACGTTGTCGAAAAACGCGCACATCGTGACCAAGTCGCACGACTATAAGATGAACAACAAAGTACAGAGTCTGGACAGTCTGAAAATGAAGAAAAAGTCTAAAGTGCTCGGCGGCAGCGGGAAGACCACGGAGAGATGCAAAGCAAAGAGTGGAGGGACGCGCTGCTCGCACAGGACGGCAAGTACGCGCAGAACGAGGGCTACAGAGAGACGCCCAACAACCACGAACTTAAAAAGAAAAAAGAAGCTACTCCCGCCAAAGTGGAGAAGGATTTGAAAAGTGAAATGTGATATTAAGTCCAGTGAAATTACGGATGGACGCCGTGAGTTTGCGAAGTGAAATCTGGTGCTAGTGATTTGACGGCAGGGTTGTTAAAGTGTCATGCGCAAGAGTATCGAAAGAACGCTAAGTGTCGATGAGGAGAGCAAGTTCGACCGCGACGAGAATAAGCGCCGTGAAACGGACGCATACCGATAGTACGGCCATCACGTCGCCTAACGGACTCATCTCCGAGAAAAAGAGAAAAACGAGTCATAGTTCCTGTCCAGGTATGTATGTCAACTTGCAGGTGTAGCGTTACGTGGGGAGAGCGGAGAGCGGAGAGCGCGAGTGTGATACTATGTGTTCAGGCATTCTATGTCGACAAACTTACAGTACAAAACTATTGTGTATATAGCGACAGATGTTTGTGGACCAAATCATTTATCATTACCATTTGCTTTCTATGTATGATGTTATAGTGGCACTGGAGCCTCACAAATATATCAAAGTTATTGTATGTACATTGTAAATTATTCATTTATATGAAGAAAAAAATAAACTTATATGACTCAACATTAGTAATCATTTTATTTTGAATCATTCAAAATTGATTTTTCCAAAAATATCAACAAATTCTCGTTTCGAGTAAAAATTAATAGTATTGTAACAATATTTGAGAGAAACGTCCGAGATTAAGATAGCTTCATAGACAGATTTCTTATCCTCTCATCTTCATTAATTGAAAAAAGTCATATCATCCCGCACCGAACCTTTCCTCGTCAAATAAATGAACAAGTAACGTTTGCGTTCCAGATCCCCCTGGTTCGACAAACGTAGGCACTATAGTCGGTCGCGCGGAGTCGCCGCCCGCAGCCGCGCTCTCCCCGCGCCGCAAGGAGCGCCCCAAGGACAAGACCTACTGCAAGCTGGTCGCCGAGCGCACGCGCCCCGACGATAAGTTCGGCAACCGGTCGCCCAACTCCCAGGCGCAGGGCGAGGACTCCGGCATCGAGTCCATGGACGCGCTCTCCGAGAAGTCGCCCAACCAGGCCAGCCAGTCGCCGCCCGGGCCGCACCGCAAGGAGCGCCTCGACATGCCGCGCTCCACCAGCCCCACCTCCGTGCAGCGCATCATCGGCGTGCTCGGCCCGCCGCCGCCCTCCGACGAGCTGCTGGAGCGCCTCTCGCGCGCCGCCGCCGCCTCGCCGCGCTACGACCCCGGCCCGCCGCACCTCGACGTGCTGGGCGACATCGAGGCGCAGCTCGCGGAGATGCACGCCGACCACGTCAACGGCGACGACGCGCCGCGCCGCCCCGCCACGCCCATACGCAGGGACGAGGACAAGCCCGTCGGCCTCGAACCGCCTACCAGTGCTCAAAAACAAGATTGCAGTAAAGATCATATTTTATCGCCCAAAAAGGAGAAAGCGGTGGAGGACTTCGATCTGCCGAGCAGGGTGTCGCCTCCATTGTACACGTATTCCAATCAGGAAAAAGTAAGTTCGAGCGATACTTTAGAGACGAAAGAGGAGATACCGTCTGTCCCTTCAGAAAATGGGGAAACGAAAGAAGGAGAGACAGAATTAAAAGAGAAGCAGGAGCCGAAAATAGAAAGGCTACCCCTCAAAGCTGACTTTCCAGATAAGAGTTTACTAGAGCAATTACTTATAGAAATTCCTACGCCGGACTACGTCGGTAAGAGGCCGGAGTCCCCGTCGCCCTCCACTTTGGAAAGGGTGGCCAGAAGTAGCGTCCGGACGAGGTCGAGCAGCAAAATGAACAGTCCGGCGGACGGACCGAAGACGCCGAGACTCAGTCCCGGGATAAACAAGCTGGAGCGGTCGGACTCGCCGGCGATGCAACCCAGGAATTGTCTTCTCACCGACAAGACGAGTCCGAGGACGGCCAACGCCGTACCGGCACCCGCCAAGCCGGCGCCCGGCGCCAAGCGGAAGCGCAGAGAGTCCGAGAGTTCCTGTGCCTCCACCATCAGTTGCGAGGAGGGCATATCACCCGGGAGACTGAAGAAAAAACCTAGAAGACTAGACCAAAAACCGGCTAACCCCGTCGCCATCGGTGGTAAAGTGAAAAAGGAATCCGATAGTGACAGTGATGAGCCGTTAATATGCAAAGTGCGGGGGAAGGGAGTGAAGGCGGTGAAACCGGGGATGAAGGTGCCGAAGGGCGCCGAAGGTGTGGGCACGCGGCGGTCGGTGCGGCACGGACCCGCGCCCGCGCCCGCCGCGCCCACGCCGGCCGCCCCTACGCCCGCGCCCGCCGCCCCCGCGCCCGCGCCGCCCATCAGCACGCCCGTCAGACGGAAAACGAGGAGTGCCGGTGAGTTCATTTAAATAATGTGCAAATTTCGTTAAGCATAGCAGATACATAGCATAAAGACAGTAAAATTATATCCCTTATATTCCTGAAAAATAATATACGACGCAAATTGAAAATAGATTTTCTATAGCATACCATTTAATGATCTAAGATAGGTTCCAGGCTTACGAAAATACTACCCTTTAAAAATAAAGTTGAACAAAGTAAAATTTTTCAAACAAAAATAATATACAAAAAACGTATTCAATTAAACAAAATAAACTGCATATTCATTTAATTTAATTAGAATTAATCACAGTCTGATGTGTCCATAGTGGTTGTTGTCGTAGGTCGGCTTTCTTTCATAAAAAATGATACGTAAACGTAACGTAAACGTAACGTAATCGTAACGTAATCGTAACGTAATCGCAACGTAATCGCAACGTAATCGCAACGTAATCGTAACGTAATCGTAACGTAATCGTAACGTAATCGTAACGTAAACGTAACGTAACGTAAACGTAAACTTTATATATGTAAAAAAAAGCACAACACTACCTTACACAACGTAATAAAACTGAACTCTAAAATAAGCAAAACAAAGTGAAAATAAAATTGTATTAAATTTGCGTTGATTTTTAGTTAGAAAAGGAATCCCCAAATTTTGATGACATGGCACAATTGAAAGCAAAAGTGTTGCCATATTTTAGGAAAAAAGAATTACGACGCAAAGTGAAACGACGCAAAGTGAAACGACGCAAAGTGAAAATAGATTTTCTATAGCAAACCATTTAATGATCGAAGATAGGTTCCAGACTTACGAAAATACTACCTTTTAAAAATAAAATTGAACAAAATAAAATTTTTCAAACAAAAATAATATACATAAAACGATTCATGAACTCATTGATTCATTCATGATGTCTAATAGTTCTGACTATGATGCACCTGGGTTGCTATCTCCACAGCCTTTTCTCCCTTAACAAATCGTCGCAGAATATCTAATTTTGTCTCCAAGCTGATAGTTTTTTTAGTATTTTTGGCAATTCAACTAGCAGCGCCCTTTTCCCTTATATTTGGGTAAAAAAATTACTAATTTATGTAAAAAGGAATATAACTCTGCCAATAAATAATTTGGGGAAATATTTATGTTTTTTGTAACCAAAAACTTTATATATGCTAATTTGTTATTCTCTTTTTAAAAAAGTACAACACACTACATCACCTCACACTACGTAATTAAACTGAACTCTAAAATAAGCATAAGAAAGTGAAAATAGAATTGTATTCAGTTTGCGTTGATTTTTAATTAAAAAGGGAATCCCAGGGAAAATTTTGACATGGCGCAATTAATAACAAAGGTGTTGCCATGTTTTAGTAAAAAAAAAAGCGATTATTTGTGTACTATATTCTTCTTCTTCTCTAATACTACCTTATTGCATACCTTCAACAAATGAACATATATTTGAGAGTTGTCTGTTTGGTTTGCAGTAGGCGAGGGTACCCCGAGCGCCGGCGCGGTGCGGAGGCGGCGCGCCTCCCGCGACGGCAAGTGACGGCGGCGACGCGCGGCCTGCACCGCGCCCCCGCACCCGCCCCCGCCGCCCGCGCTTCCACCCGCGCCGCCTCTGCACCCGCTGCACCCCCTGCCGCTGCCCGTGCCCCTGCCCCTGCCCCTGCCGCTGCTCTACCCCCTCGAATGACGTCCCGCGACCTCCTCGCCAGCCCTTGTGATGAGTGACTTGTGACTAGTGAACAGTGACACAGTGAGTGACCGGGCACCGGACACCGGACACGGCGTGACGTCAGGAGACGCTGTTGTGTGCTAAATTTTGTGGAATTTTAAATTTTATGAATCTCAAGTGTTTGTAAAATAATAATACATTGATTTGTGCAATATCAATCCTTTGAGGATGCTTACAGAGTCGGAATATGTGTGCTTTTTTTATATTATAACGGATGTATTCGAAGTGTTCACCGGATCCTGACGCCGCCGCCCGCGCCGCACACACGCCACACACACACACTGCGGGACACACTTCGCCGGGACTATATATTTTTAATTAGTGAACAAATGATGTTACCATTCACTATAAAACACTCGACGTTTTGTTTAATAGTAAGTTTATTTCGTGTACGGAGTATATTTAAGATGGTGTTGTACCAGGCTGGACTCGGTATCAGGAGTCGCGAGCCGAAGCGGAGCCTTAGCTTAGTATAGAGATAGATATATATCATTGTACAAAAGAGCACTCGTCTTATAGGCACATTGTTATAGTATAAATATTAAACGCCCGAGAGATATAAAATGCATAAAGTTTTAAAAGATATTTTCATACGTTTTTGCACGTAACTCGTAGCGTCATCGAACTGCGTAGTTTTAATCCTTTTTGGCGGGAAGCGGCCATGTTGGTTGGACATGACATGTGTCAAACGAGCGCGGCCGCTCCCCGCGAGCGCCGCTGTGACGATGCAAAGTTAGCGTTTTTATATTATATAAGTGAATTCACGACCAATAATTGTAATTTATATGTGACATACTTGAATAATTTCTTAGTGAACTGATAATAATTATTGTGACTGAGTGTTTCAACAGTTTGTCTGTTTGGGCTTCCAGTATACTATACTATTTTTTATTTAATGCCCTTCCCCACATTTTTCTTTATCACCTACCAGTTTTTTGACCGCAATAAGAATTGTTTATCGACAAATTATGAATTATAAATATGAATTTCGCAAACCAGTGATCCTTAGAATTTGTAAGCTAGCTTTTTCTTTGCACTGTAAATAAAAAATTGAAAATGTTAAAAATTAGTTGCCTAAGTAGATATTAGTATTTATTATCACAAAAGTTTGCTAGTTATTGGCATAGTCTGAATATTTTTGCTTCATAAAACATATTTTCACATCTATATTATATAATAATATATATTTATATTTAATTCCACATGTGACTTATACTGTGTTTTTCTTTGTTTTGATAATGATATAATAATATGTAAAAATAGAGTTTTTTTGTACATTTCCTTTGCGGTTCCTACGCCTGAGAGTAACAATTCAAAGCAATAATATGTGGATGTGAACTTTCTGTTAACATTTATAGATGATTGATAGTCGACTGCCTTATCCCTTAGTCTAGTGATCCACAAGTTTCCACTATCCCTCGATCCCTTCGACGTTGTTCAAGGTTCTATTTCGGACAGTGATAGCTCTACAATACAAAGTGTTTAGATTGTATGTAGTATTTATAGAGAATATTTTAAAATTTAATAATTAAACGACATTGCCTGATAATTGTGCCCTAATACGTGTGCCGTGAATGGAGGGGTGACTGTAGTGTAGAGTGAGTGAGGGGGAGCGGCGAGCGGCGAGCCCTGGGTGCGGGTTAGTTGTTTTTAAATTATGTTATTGATCGGTCACCGCGTCCGATTCATAATCTCTGTAAATTTTTGTGTATACATGGGAAAATTAATATATGTTAAATGTGTAATTTGTTTGTTTTTTTGATAATTTAGCGGGAGTCGGTCACGTGGCGTTGTATATACGCCGGCGCCCGCGCTGTAGCTAGCGTTACGTGTAATATAGGGAAATGCAAGCTTGTACCATATAATTATAGTGAATGGACTCCTCAACTAGCTGTGTATATTGGGTGTATAGTTATCCTTTAGTTTGTTTTGTTTTACGACTAATGATAGTAATTTATGCTGATAAAATATATATATATATATATACATTTATATATGAAAAAGAGAATACACTATATATATAGGCTAGGGGTTACACCACCACCATGAGATAGCATATAGTTTTGGTATGTAAACATTTAATAATTGTAAATAGACGGCGAAATAGTAAATAAATAAAGAATTGATACAATAAAATTTAACTTTATGTTATTATTGTAATATTTTTTTTTTCTAGTTGGTGTTGTTAGGTCAGTGATAGCGCCTGTACAGTTTGGTTGCCGGCGGTCTGTACTCGCCCTATACCTATTTTTTTTTTTAATTGTGCATTATATTTTTTTTGTAAGTTGCTTTCTCTGTCGTTCTTACATTATTTTTAAATCATAATTATATTCGTAAAGTACGATGAGTCATGGCGAATTATTATCATATTATTATGAATGAAAAGAAATAAGGAATATTATTGTTCTGCTATTATTAAATTTGTAAAGTTAGTTTATTAATAAATGAATAAAAAATTTTTTGGTTGTTTCTGTTGTATGGTGTTCCTTATGTTTATATGTTGACTATTATTGAATTCATCGACTTCGAGATTTGAACCAGCACTGTTATGATAAACAGATTGGTAGGTATTTCGGCAACAGAGCCGTATTTTCTGGTTGTAATAAGACTAAGACTCATTTCTAAGCAGTGGAAATAATATGCACGAAAGAATTATTCTTTCAGTGTTTTAAATTCGAAGAATACTTAATTTTTTTTATCTTCACGCTGTATCCCGCATATAGCAGGGTAGGCAGAGGGAACCTGAGATGCTTTGCGTGCTGAGTGGCGGAACTCAACGCCGCGCTTTGCCTTGTTACCAAACCCAGAAAATGAAAATACTAAACTTTACATTTCCTGGAGTGGGAATTGAATCCCCAAAACTGTC
Source organism: Philaethria dido (assembly GCA_033558755.1). NCBI lineage: Eukaryota > Metazoa > Arthropoda > Insecta > Lepidoptera > Nymphalidae > Philaethria > Philaethria dido. The sequence goes on from JAKGSA010000664.1 coordinate 60,872, forward strand.
GCGTTTACAGTCGCACGTTTGTGCCTCTGCGTCACGACAGGTGACTACACTGTAGATATAAAAATATAAGATTCGATATGTAACAATGATTTATGTACGAAGCAGGACAACGTCTAATAGTAAACACGATTGGTTGTGGATTCGATCCTCACTCAGGGGAATTATACATATTTAAGCTATTTCCATCTCTCTGCTCTCTGCAATGCAAAGCGTGGAGTTCTGCCACTCAACGTTCGTCTCGATTTCGGTTGTCACTCTAGGTTCTTTTCTGTAAGGCAAGCACGAAAATTTGCGACAAATTGTTCGTATCGTTATCGAAACCATTTTGTATAAGAAAACATAAGTTCCTCTTACGCACTGTAAGAATGAATATCAAAATCAAAATATTTTTTATACAAGCACGTTCGAATCGTCAATTTACAAAAGATGTCAGTAGTGTCAGTCCTAACGGAAGCTACCACCGGCTCGGAAGGCAGTTCTGCTGAGAAGAGCCGGCAAGAAACTCAACAGTTGCTCTTTTCAAATAAAATTTCCATGGTCAAATTTACAACTATGATGAGCCTCCGGGGGAGCGTCAACAGCATTTAATTCCACTTATAGGTACACACAGCACGGTAGTGGCGCATCACCCATGCATACTGACTTCACCCTTTTATGAGCGAGAAGCTGGTTTTGCTTTATAATTTATGTATCTAATATTGAAGAAAGTTGTGATAAAATAATAAATCCTTTATTATTTTTGACATCATTTATAATAAAGATTAACCACTTAACAACTAGACTAAAATATGGCAAAATAGATGATAGTATATCTAGAGAGCTGGGTAATTTGTCTAATATTTAATCTAAGATCATTAATCTAAGATCTTCTTTATCTTCTTGAACCTAATAAACTGAAATAACCTTACTTAATAAATAAGAAATAAATATACTTTTATTAAGCAATTAATGAAATATGAAATAATCTCTTCAATAAACATTATTTTACTAAAAATGTAGCTACCAAGCTACATTAATAAAAAAAAATAATAAAATTGAAGGAACAAAATAAATAAAAAAAAATTCAAATTCAAATGTTAGTAGATTTGGTGTAGAAGTGGAAAATAAAATCATGTTTATTAACTCCGCCATAATGTGTAATTATTATCTATAATTGTATGCTATGTAGAATTATTATGTTTATTATTACTATTCTTATAATAGATACACAAATTACGATTAGAATAACGTCGTTTATGAAATAGATAAGAAGTGTTAGATGATTGGGAGTGCTAATATTTGTTGATTCATAATAATAAAATTAACAGAAAAAGCTGTCATTATTATTCTAGAAATAGCTAATAAAGGAGTGCGAACTACGTTTCTGATTATATCCGTTTCTGATACGTGATTACCTATAATTATAAAAAAAACCCCTCTTGTTCCAATTGCGTATATTTGCAAGCATCGTCATCAGCTATATTTTGAAATTCAGAGATATTGAATTAATCATTGATATGTGCTCAACTAGAACCAGAAGTATTACGTGGTAGAGACAGCATCCATCTCGAAAATACGTAGAAAGTAAAAGCTTAAAAATATATATACATATGTATGTTGAGGAATATTCGTTATCTATGCGTCTTATTGATTTTTGGCATAGAAAACTGACATATATCATCTGTGACATCTTCACAGGCATTGGTTGAAACTTATACAGCTAGAATCAACCAATCAGATTTCGTCTCGCGTCTTGTGTCATCGAGGAAAACATTTATCGAACTACTTGCTGTGATTAAAACCACCTTGATTTTACTGCATAAATATCAAGAAGAAAAGTGAGTATTGATTAAATAATTACTTTTATTTTCTCTTATATAACGAATAGGTATAAGAATATTGAATTTCAATACTTCTATATTGTGCTAAGCTCTATAAAAATTTAACACTTATTGTTATGTAAGAACGTCAATATTCTTGATTTGTTTCATTTTTTTTATTATGATTTACTTCTGAAAGTTAATCGTGCATGATTAATGATTATTCATTAATTAATTTACTACCTTCTAATTTATGTATGGATTCTTCATGTTATACTTAGTGATAAGATAGCTATAACCTATATATTTCTTCCTATCTATTTTTATTTGTAGTTGAAATATTCATATTACACTTTTTTTAGGACAGTTTAAATAATTTTAAATTTTGCAATTCATTTAATTACAATTAAAATACCATATCATTAACTTGACCAGCACAACACTGATAATAAAGTAAGTTTTAACTTTATTTTTATAAAGATGGCTGATAGTGCAGTAGCAAATGTGGCCAAGCCTCAGATGCGAGGTCTCCTCTACAATGTGATCAAACGTAACCTGATTGGTGCCTTAGTCCTCTCTGGGCTCTGTGGGTTTGGTTACAAACTTTTAGTTGGCGATGTGCGCAAGAGGAAGTATGCTGAATTCTACAGGTAAATAAGTACTTAATTTGGCACTATGTTATTTTGTATTTGCATCATTAGTCTATTTATATGTGACATTAAATGAATTATGATAAAAAAATTCAATCGAATCAACCAAATTTTTAAATTCTAACAAGATTTATTAAAAATGTATTTCTTTCCTTTTCAATTTTGGTACATAAAATAATTAGTATGAATTTATGAATAAGGTAAATTGAAATTTTAATTAATTTCAGAACATATGACGCTGAGAAGGAATTTGAAGAAATGCGCAAAAAGGGACTTTTCCAATCTTGCTAATTTATAATTCGGTTATGTAGTTGTATTATTTTGCTGTGTATAATGTAATTTAAAAAATAAATATCAATTGAATTACAATTGTAATATTTTTTTTCTTATCCATAATGTTTAAAATGGTATAGTTCCTTTCTCTAATAATTTGTTTTGGTGGCCAAATCTTTACATAAGGAGAATAAAATAAATACTTATTGCCAAAAGTAATCTAAAAAACAATAAAGTTATATAAAAAACTTTTTAAAAATCAAAATGACATACAAGTAAATTATTTTATTCAACATAGCTTTTGTTACGCTATAATATAAAAAATGTTAACACATGCAAGATGACTGACTATTCGAGATATCCTAGTGTTATATTCTCTGAAACTCCTTTGCATTCCATGTATGCACCATTTGGGTGGTGGCCTGTTGCCTTGCAAACAAGCAAGCTTATAAAGGGCCCTCACTTTAAAATGCATATTTTCTTTTTTTTTTTTATTAAACTTGCACCTCCAACATGAGGATCGGAGTCGTTTTATGCTTTTTAGAATTTTTACAATTTTGTTGCTTATTCATTTTACTTATCACTACATATTTAATACTATACTAAGTCTCTAGGGAGGGGGAACCCAAATCTTGTACTTACTAACTTATGACTATTAAATTTTGTACTAACTTTACTAACTTTCTTATTTATATTATTTTATTAGGTGGTAGGAGGTTCGTCCTCCGTCTGGCTCGCGACCACTATCATGTCAAAGACAAACCGCCAAATATCTTATGATGTGTTCCGGTTCGATGGCATGTAAGCCAGGTTTTCCCCTTTCCCACCCATCCTTTCCCCAAAATGTGGTGGTTCCGATAGCGGACTACTACATTATCCTCCCTTTCCATCTGTATCCTCTAGGTTGGCAACGCATCTAGTACATCTCTTGTGTTGTAGATGTTCATGGGCGAAGGTAACCACTTACCATCAGGCGATCCTTCTGCTCGTTTGCCATCCGGTATCCATAAAAAAAAAAAAAAAAAATATATATATATTTTTACTAAATTTCTAATTCTTATTCTTTCTAACTTAACAATATAACTTTTACATTACTTTAATTCATCTAGCTTACAGTTTCTATTTTGTCTAACTTTACACTTACATCCTAGCATTATATCTATCTCTATCTACTTGTCATCATTTATCTATATCTTATTTCTATTTTATTTATGATTTACATATTTTATTTTTCTTTTTGTTTTAACATTTTTATATATTTTTATCGTTTTTGCGTGTTTTATGTATTTTTTCTTTTCTTATTTATTATCTTATTTGCTATCCTATTTTCTAAGTAACTGTCCATAATTATCACTTACGAATTTTATTTCATTATTTAATAGTATGATGGACGACATAAGCAACGATGTCGCCATCATATATCTTAGTGCCCTCCTGCTAAGCACAAAATTCTGGTTCGGTGGCGAGGATGGCAGCCCATGGCAGATAGTGCAAAACGGCCTGGCGGAGTTGGCGAACCAGCAAGGTAAGGTGATGGCCCAGGCGACGGTAGAGGGCGCGTGCAGTTGGCCGTCGGCCAGACACTGCATCCAATCGTTCCTCTGATCGTAGCGGTACTCCGTTCCATTGGAACAAGGAACGAGCGGACGAGAGAGTGTACCAGGTAAGGCACACACTTACGTACTCATAACATATTCTCGCGCAGATGACACCTGGCAAATCAGTGTGTCGCCGTCGACGGATACGTCTAGGAGGACAACATCATATGTTATGTTTATGTTGTAGTGCTATTCAAACTTAACTAACATTTTTTTTTTTTTTTGCGAATATATTGCGACAATTATATACTATTATTTTCAAGACAACACAAGAAGACACAGTACAAACAATAAATCGAATTTTGAAACACAATATGCTTCAAATAATAGCTTTCACTTTTCTCCTCCTCTCTCTCGGCCTGAGCTCGTTCCTGGGGATGAGGAACCTCCTTTCCCGGTGCCAGTAGTCGCCGCTCCAACCCTCAGCAATATGCTATGGTTGATCGTGAGCGAGCGACACCCATCGTTTCGACAGGGCAATCGTGTCGCCGAATGCATTTGAGGTTCAAGGCCACCTAGCCCTCGTGCAGTTGATACACACGAGGGAGCAACACCGACCGCCCATTGTCGCACTTGAGTCCTTCAGGTGAGCCCCCACAGGCTACAGGCGTCAGTGCCCTCGGTGCAGTAATACTTTCTGCGTGGCCGTACAAAACACCGAGAGCACTCACCATGGGCGTGACTGGTCGTAGACCCTGACGCGTTGCAGATCCACCTCCGCAAAGGCACCCACAGTTCCGTCGCCTCTCCATATTATGGGGGAGACCGACAACACCAAGTGGCTGGTGTGGGGTTCCTCGCCTTTTTCCGGATACTTGACCTGGACTCTGTCGTCCCCGGCCAAGCCGAGGCCGCCAAAGACCCTCCCCATTCTGATTCCTGAGGGCCCCTGGCACCTCCTCATCAGAGTTGATGCTTAAGAGATCCCTCAGGACGATCATTGTCTCTTGTTTGGACGTCCTCGACAACGAGGCGACTGGACTCCAGCCTTTTTTGTGTTTTAAACCTCGTCTCTGTCTTCCGATGTTGGGCACCCGAGAATTATTTTCCGGTCCTGGCCTCCTACGTCCACCTTCACCCAGCCCTCCTTCGCGTCGATGGCGAGGTAGCCTGTTCCAGCACCTCCTCCCCGTCTCCTGGTCATCCTCGAGGATATGATGATCGAGTGCAGGGCAGGGGGTGCTGGTGTGGGCGTAGGCGTCAGCTGGGCGACATGCGTAGGAAGCTGGCTGGGCTGGGTGGTAGCTGTTCTCTCAATATGCCGCCCTCTAATACCTTTTCCCTTGTTCGCTTCTTCCAGCTCCTTCTCATTCCGGAAAGATCTATTGCTAAATCTTCACCATTCTGGCGAGTCTATTTATGACATCTGTAATGCCTGTTTTTATTTCTTCTTGCTTCAGGTTCTAGAGTTTTTGAGATGGTCCATTCCCTCCTTTAGACATTTTTCAAGTGAATTTTGGTGGATCCTGATTTCTCTGATTACTCTTGGAGGGCGGCGGGTTAATCTCTCAGAGGTTCCCCAGTTCCTCCGGTGAGGGGCTTGAGCTTCTCCCTCTCCCCAGTTTGTTTGAAACATACTGGTGGGATTTGTAGATGCCGGTGAAACTGAGGTGTGCGTCCTTCTTTAAGTTCGTTGGGTATATAATTGTGGCCTTAACGTTTTCAGTCCACTCCTGGTCAATACTATAAAAAATTGTGGGTATGTATAGGTATCATAATTTGTTAAACAGTGTAAATTTCTTTTGGTAGCCAGTACCAAGTTCTGATTTTCCAGTGGTGTATAGAGCCACTGCGTCAAGTTATTCTGCACTTACGCCAATTCCCTGCCGCTAAACTGCGCTGTATTTTTGAGTAAATTCCTGGGAATTTAGTGGCCGTTCCTGGAATGCGTTGGAGCCAGCCAGGCCCTCCAGCCGAACCAAAAAGAGTAAATTCGGTGGGTCTATCTCTACTGGTTCCGAAGATAGCTCAGGGGGTGAAGTACTTTGTCTGGGAGAAGGGGGGAGGGGGTCGTGAGGAAACGGTTGGGGGTGGGGGGGTCGGTTTCGTATGGGAACAAATGGAGGGATATTGAAAATGAGGGAGGGGGGGAAAGTGGGGAGGAAAGGAGCTCGATTGGGCGAGATTGAGCCCAAACACGATGTGACTGGACCCAGGGATGAAGGAGAGCCCTGGGCTTACTTGCAAGAACCGTTTGTGGTGGTCTGCGCGGAGCGCCGCTGATCCCTTAGCCAGATTTCTCGGTTCACTCTTAAAGATTTATGCACTCCTAGTACTATGCACCGTAAAATGCATATTACTGCTCAAGCTCCTCTTTTAAAATTAAAAAAAGTCACAAGAATCAATTGCTAAGTGTTTAAAATTGAGTGGATGGATATGGCATCGTTTTCGTTAGCGTAACGGTTACATATCGGTCATATTCGTTCTCAGATATCGAGTTTTTGTTGCGATAGTTTTTGTTATAATTTAGTTTTCATATCTCATTGTCGAGTTGTTGTTACGTTTTGTGTGTAGTTATTTGATATCAGATATGATCATTTAGATATCGATAAGATATGATATAAGAGTCAAAACGGTTTTTAGTTACGTTTTGATATCGGTCTTATCCTTAGTGATGGACTAAATCTACTATTACTAGACTACTATATAAGATGAAATCTTTATTGCAAGATCGTTTCGTATATATTTTTACAAATGTTGATTACATAAAAATTTTGGAAGCACTGCCAAATATATATTAAAAATAGTGCAACTTTTAATTAGCCGTTGTACTTAACTATTTTAGTCTTTTAATACTTCTTTTGAAAATATATACCTAATTAATTAATAGGACTAGAATATAGGTAAAATTTTCTTAATAAATTAATTTCGGCGGAAAGTGGGGTGATGGCACTAGGTTCTCTGGTTCCCTCTGTCTACCCCGCTATATGCGGGATACACCGTGAAGTTAAAAAAAAAAAAAAATTAAAGCTGTCATTAACGCCGTCATAGTACAGTAGTCACATGATAATTTTGAGAGAGAAGACGGTGGCTTTGGGTTTAAACTTCTAAGGAATATGTGTCGATTCTTCGATAGACACTAAGTTAGATAAAAATACCGAGGGAAGGATCTTTTTTTCTCCTGCCTCATTATTCAAAATTAAAATATTTTTCACTCAATACGCTAATACAAACATTTTCAAATTGTCAATTAATATAAAAATGTTAGTATTGCCAGACCTACTTCTACTACTACCGGCTCGTAAGGCAGTTCTGTTGAAGTCCGGTGAGAAACTCAACCAGGTCAAAAGCATTCTACGCATCAACATAATTACATTATTTTTGAATATTTTGATTAATAATAAGTTTTTTATTTTATCTTGATCATTGATCAAGAATTTATACTTTTATTTGTGGAATTTTATTATTTATTTTACGCTGTCAGTGATTTATTTACTTTAAGATTGAATCGAAGAATTACCGAATTTTTAAAAATAAAGGATGAACAAAATCAAAAACACACAAATAATTACGATAATTTAATCAGGACATCAATCTATATGTATCATTCCAGAATACAGAAATAATTTAACAATTCAATTGGTTACATCGTCACCGAATTTTACATGTATTTTAGTATTAATTCTACACAACGGTTAACTTTACTTAAACATAGAAATATCGAGACAGGGACCAGCCTGCTGGAGCGACTAAAACTTATATACTAGAAAATAATTATATAAAAGGATAAAATGGAAAGGCTGTTAAGATTTAGGATAAGCCATTTCGTTTACCAAAAAAAAAAGTAAACGACTTTGACGTTTCAAAGGAGGGAAACTTGAAATTTCTTAACACCTTAGTCGTATATTTAATAAATTTAATTCTTTATTATTATAACAATTCTAAAAGTTATTAGATTTTAATGATTTATTATGTTTGGTCTTGTTATAGCGACATGATGATAAATTAAAAACAAAACAAAAGTAACAATAGTGAAAAATAAAATCTCAAAGAAATTAAAGCCACGTTGTTTTGTGCGTTATATTTGTTGTGCTCGAGTTACTGTCATAATAAGAACAAAAATGGAAATTACGAAACAATTGAAGTATATAATTAAAAAAACATTTTGCGAACTATTAAATTTTATCAATAACATGAACACAAAACAGTTTTGGTGCAAATAAATTATTTGTTACACGGAGAGAGTATTCAACATACAAGGTTAACATTTCTTAGTAACTTTGATGCCATTATGAAATAACATTTAATTAAAATATATTTATTATTATGTAACATTTATCTGTACTGAAATGTTGAAAATATACTAAATCTAATAACAAAAAGCCAATTATATTATCCAAGATGGTGGTTATATGTTGACAATAAAGATAATCGCCATCTTGGGTTAACTTACGTGGCGCAAACTTTACAATTAAATAAATTAATTTATATTTAAAATTCACGATGTTAACAATTAATTTAAGCTAATTTCAATGACGTCATCTCAAATGCTTATTGTTATATATTTTGCGTTCATCCACATATATTTACATACTTAATTAATGTAGAAAAAAGCGGGTAACGGATATTTACGCAATGGTTTTTAATTATAGATTCCTAACTATTGACGTTACTGGCATAGGTCGTAGATTCAAATTCCGAATTAGAGAAATATATTAATTTTTATATATTATGTAGGAATTGTATTTTTATTATTTGTTTACAGGAACCGATAAGGCTGTATAGCATCAGCTCTTTGCATTTATCGCTAAACTAAGAGCAACAGCCAAAGTTTTTTTCTTGAAAATATATGTCGATGAACTTTTAACATTACAATATTATATTAAGTATAGTAAAAAAATCTAAACTAAAAGATGGTTAGGAGACTAATATATGATCAGAGATACGAGTGAAATAAATTAACAACGACCGTGGTTTCAACATTAATAAAATAAAAAAGAAATAAACCACCGTCCTTGTAACTGGTAATTCATAACTATTCTTTGTCAAGCAAGACTAAGAACAGCATTGTTCCATTACGTAACGGGCACTAATATCTTTTTGCCTAAATGTTGAAATAGAAAAAAAAAACAACACATTCAATAAATGACTTTTAGAATTAGTGGGATAAGTAGACAACACATAGCTACATCTTTACTTCATTCAAAATTTCATAATTATTCACATCGCTAGGTTGCCCTTAGACGCATTGCTAGTTACTAGCCTCCTCGTTGACGCGTTAACAACGCGTTGTCTTTAGCAATGTATGTATATGTCACTTTATATATACATGGATGTCAAATCACCGCAGTGAGTGTAACATTTATTTTATTACTTTAATATACTTTTATGTATTATTTAAAAAAAACATCATAGCATTCTGCACTCCTTCTCTATATAAACTATAAGTGTGCCAAGTTTCATGCTCCTCCCTCCGCATCATTTTCGTAAAAAGAGATACAAAGCGTTTGCTTCACGGATTTATACATAGATTACACACCCAAAAAAAAATCTAGAATAATCTAGAATAATCTATAGAACCCAGTTCTATTAATATAGATTTTTTAATATATATTTCCCTCGTATCTCCGAATGGAAGAAAAACGAACGCACATGTCACTTACAATCATAATGTTAATCTATCAAAAGTTACCGTACAGAGGATTCACTAAATACAATTAATTAATATTTATTATAATTTAATTAATAAGCGTAATAGATTAAAAACATTAATGTTTTTATTTTTTTTTTTTATTTTCACATAGTTATGGTGACGTGCTGGGCGCATTGTTACATAAAGAAGTTTTAGAACTTATTTTTTTTAAATGAAAAAAAGAAGAGGCAATAACATCCCTGCGTGTGAATTTTTAAGACAAATGACAATCAAGCAAAATTAGTAAAGAAATGACAACCCAATAATGTTTCATAATTATATTTTACACTTTTCGTATTTGTGAGCAAATTTAAAAGTTTTCTATTAAAAAAACTAAAATATCAGTAAACAAAAATATTATGTTAAAATAAAAATAAATATTAGTGGGGAACGAATTTGTTGAAAGAGAACGGAGTGTTTTAACACTAGGTTCTCAGGTTCCTTCTGCCTACCCTGCTATATGCGGGATACAGCGTGAAGTTAAAAAAAAAAATATTATGTTCAGATTAACAGTAAAAATTGAACTTTCATTTTACATTTTAGAGTATGATATATTCCATATTATGAATGATGGTACATACATATTTTCATTAAACATTTAAATTGACATGTCATAAGTTATTGCATTCATTAATTGACTACTAACATTTTAAATATATAAAAAAAAACTAAACAGGATAATTTTTGTTCAAGGCAACTTTTGGCATCATCATGTGTTGACAACACAAAAGTTGGCAAGTTTTTATATGCATGCGACGCAATTTAACATATTCTTTTTTTAAATATAGGTAATAAATATAGAAAGAAAGACAGAGAGAGAGAGAGTCAATCCATTTTCGATCATAATACATGGATTAATTATTAAATTTTATTGCAAAATCGATATCCATTAATAAGTGTCTAATATATGTTTTTTGACTTTTCTAGAAAACACACGCAGGGTGAAATCAGCAGTTAATTAATATTTAATTATTTATTACATACCATATAGGCCTCAAAATGAAATAAAAAATAATTGAGCATACTAAATAAAAAAAATATATATTTATAGCAAATATACTCTATGCTTAAAGGACTTTTGATCGACAAAAAAAAAAAAAAAAACAACTGTCACGTGACAATATATGTAACATAAATATAAATCAATACTGTTACTATAAAACAAAATAAAAATAAAATGTCATTGCTTACAAAAATAAATATATATAAATAAAGAAAATTTCAAAAATATTAACAAAAATTTTGAGCTTATTCTATAAAGATACATAATATATATACAAAAAAGCTAGCAAAACCTAACCAAAAAAACAAGTGTGACCAGCACACAACAACAACACCAACAAACAAACAAACAAAAAAAAACAAATCAATTTTTATCAAAAAATAACACTTTGTGGATAATGAAACCCGTTTCTAATACTCAACCACATATTATTGCTGGCTATAGTGAATCTGTTGACGGCTCGCGATCAGGTGCTCTCAGTGCCGCGGACATCGAACGTGTTACCTTCGTTCTCCTCGTTGCCGTAGCCGCTTTCGTCAAACTCGCACTCCTTGCCATTCCTCACGGAATCCACGGATGGCCCGTGGAGCTTTACACACAGTATCTCCTTATAGTTTTCCAGGGCTAAAGCCAGTACGGAACCTCCTAGAAGGACTTCGCATGATGTTATTCTTTCTGGTGGTGTGTATACTGCAATTAGTTTGCCTGAAGAAAAAAAAATTGTAATAATATATAAATTTTGACACTATATTTTTTAAAAGTTGAGACTTTTAGGCCATTCATTTCTATATAGAGATGTGCGTGTTTAAGGGAATTCAAGCACTATGTCGAATTAAACCGTAAAGATATGTAGACATATTTTTATAAAATCTAATAGCTTCAATTATAATAATAATAATAAAAACACTTTATTGCACATAATACATAAAGTATAGCAAAGTGACAAACATGTAAGTAAGCAAAGGCGGCCTTATCACCAAAAGTGATCTCTTACAGGCAACCATTATTGATTGCGTACTTATGTGAGACATCTTGTTGGCGGAAAACAGTGCAAAAAAAAAAAATATATATATATATATATATATATATACACACACACACATACACACATATACACATACACATATATATACACACATATACACATACATACACATACACATACACATACATATACATATATACATATATATATATATATATATAATTATAATAAACAAAAATATTAAAAAGATCACAGGTTCAATGAAATCTCTGTTTATCGTAAAGTAAAAAAATACATCCCTTCATAACATAACCTTCCGTTGTTTCTAATCGAATAACTAGGTTCAAATCACTGTAAAACAAAATCAAGTTAAACTATATTCCAATTCAAATTATATATATTAAATTTTGCGTTTCAAATTATACATTAAAGCTTCGTGGCGTAGAGGCACAAGCGTGCGACTGTAAACGCGACAGGTTGTGGGTTCGATTGCCACTCCAGGAAATGTAAAATTTAGTATTTTCATTTCTTGGGTTTGGTAATAAGGCAAAGCGCGGCGTTGAGTTCCGCCAACCGCCTCAACACGCAATTCGGCGGAAAGTGGGGAACGGAATTGTTGAAAGAGAATGGAGTGTCTTAACACTAGGTTCTCTGGTTTCCTCTGACTACTTTGCTATATGCGGGTTACAGCGTGAAGTTAAAAAAAAAAAAATTATACTTATATAAAATGAGGTAATTACTACTAGTTTGGGCTGGCAAGACCTAGAGGCTGTAAAACGAGATCGTGTGCAGTGGCAATCTTTTTACTAGCTCTAAAAAAAAGGACATCACTATCATCAATTGGTTGATTTTATAATTGTATAAAAACCCACCAGTATGCAAATCCCACAGTCTGACAGAGAGATCTCTACACTCGCTGTCAGTGGACAGCAGGACAGCACCAGCGCGCGCCAGACGCAGCAACGATGGCGCTGCTACGTGACCACGGAGAGTTAACCTACAGTTACCTAGAAAAAAAAGATCATTTATTATATCAGAAGAAGGTAAGTAAAGTAAGATGTGGGGGGGTGTTGAGTTTCGCCACTCAATGTCTCTAATTCGAATGGAAAACGGGGAACAGTGTGTTTGACACTAGGTTCATGTTATTTTGACTATTGCAACGAGTAATAATATTTATTTTAAAATTTTATCAAAATCAAAATAAAGCAATTTAAACAATTTAACTGTACATTCGACACCCCTAACGTAAAATGTCGTAACTGAATTTTGCAAGCCAATTGTACTGTGGCAAAGATTTCTATACAATCCGCATAAATTTAATTAATTGCTTAAACAGAGAATTATTATGCAAATAAAAACCATTATTTCTGTAAGTTGGAGGTATTGATTTATTCCCATTATTAACCTTAGAGGGATTGAAAGGCACGCATATTCGCAGACATAACCTACATTCTTAAAAAAGATTATAAATAGAAGAAAACAATCAAACATTCAAAAATTTAACACCAACCAGTAAATCTCAAATCCCAGACTAAAATCCTAGTATCAGCTGTTCGGACACCACACAGCCAGTCCACTGAGCTGGATGGCGAGGGCTGCGTCGCAGCCGGGTTTCCACTTCTGAACAGAGTGCCCTGATTGCAGATCATACACGACTATGAAGTTAGGACTGCCTCTTGCTCCATCTGCGGGATACTACACATACGTAGGAGCCCTTGAAACAAAATTAGATGAAAATATTTTTAAATGTAAAAATTTAAAATTCAAATTGTTGAAATTCCCAAGCACTATACACCAAGGTACACGTTATTCTAGTTACGTCGAAACTCTTATACACTGGATACATTTTTTTAAAATAATTAATTATCCGTCGTCAATTAATTAAATATTGTACCCTGTTCTTTGTATCTTCTATAAATACATTATTAAATTGGTCATATAAGCAAAGGATAACTTTCGTACCCCGAAAACAACGCGGTGTATGAAATGTTTATATAGATAAAACGTGCGGAATGTCGATATTTCTTATAATATTTAATATATATATTGTAATTCAATATTTCGAGGCCTTGGAATGAAAGTGACCACCTAACTCAAAATTTCGAATTTTGATAAAAAATGACCTTTTTTTCAGCTAGCTCACTTTTTATTGACGATGTAATTAAGATCCTGTAGAGTGCAGGTTCACATATTTAATTATTTTTTGTTTTTTCCTATGTACATAACAAAAAGTAACAATGCACCTTCATACGTAATAGCCGCTTTAGAAGTAATAAAGTCATGGTGAGGAATCCTGAGGTCGTACAACAATTTTCTGGACGTCAAAGACCACACTAACAGCGGAAACGGTTTTTGTGTTTCATCGCCGCAAACTAATATTCTGTAAATGAAAAAAAAAAGGAATACAGAAAATGTTAATAAATTTTTATATTTAAGTATATTTTTTGTCGCCTGTCGTGGCGTAGAGAGAATATTAAATAACATTTAGTATTTTCATTTCCTGGGTTTAGTTACAAAGCGAAGCGCGGCGTTGAGTTCCGCCAATCAGATTCTCAGGTTCCCTCTGCCTACCTTGCTATATACGGGATACAGCGTGAGGCTAAAAAAAGATTTTTTTCTTAGTTTCACGCTTGTCAGAGAGAATGTTATGACACTCCATTTTCCGTTTTCTGCTCGAACTTCATACGTTGTGTGACTGTTATAGAGCTGAACGCTGCGCTTTATTCGAGAAATTTGAATTTTTGTTTATAAATAGGTTATAACAAGCATTTCTGCTGAGAAGAGCCGGTAAGAAATGTATGCATAAAAGTGGTTAGACAAGTGCCATACCTGCCATCTCCAGAGACTAATAAGGAGTTAAGGAACCTGTCCTCGCCGGCTTTGAAAGTGGTCACACAGTCACCTGAAATAAACAATTTAATAATTTTATATATACGAGCATACCATTTTATTACGCTTTTCATTTGTATCAATATCAATGAATCGATAGACGAAAATTTAGCAACATTTTATGACCTACTGTGTGCCACTCAATTTGCTGAAAAATTGGCACACGTGTCCGGCTTCAATTACAATGCAATATTTTTTATAGCATGAACTTGCTTGTTAGGAACACTAAGATAATAAGTACATACTTGAAAGCAGGTTTCCTTTTTAGTATGATTATATGGAAACAATCAAAATATAATGATATTGAAACATATAGTGAGTAGTTAATCCTTACTAATATTATAAATGCGAAAGTAACTCTGTATGTCTGTTACGCTTTCACGCCTAAACCACTGAACTGATTTTGATGAAATTCGGTAGGAAGATAAAACTGTACTTGGGAAAGGACATAGAATACTTTTTATCGCGAAAAAATGGTAGAAGGGGACAAAATAAGGGATGAAAGTTTGTATAGAAGTTCCTTATTGTCAAACATAAAATCATGTAAAATTGTTCAACTGTTGACAATTTTCACACCTAAACCACTTAACCAATTTTGACAAATAGTCTAGACCTTGGGAAAGACTATAGACTACTCCTTACCACGTTGCGCGATATAACCGAATTCCACGCGGGCGAAGCCGCGGGCGGAAAGCCTGTATTTAATATTTTCATTTACTGGGTCTGGTCATTAACTGGCCATTAACAAAGGACACTAGATTACAAGCCTCACTGGATTAATATTTTTTTACCTTAACAATGTATCCCGTACATAGCAGGGTAGGCAAAGGGAACCTAGTATATATATATAGCTTTTTGCAGTTTTACTGTATTTCCCTTATTATAAGTTACTCATAGAGAACCTAGTGGCAACACACTCCGTTCTTTACTTTCCCTTGTCATCAAGACATTGCGCATTAGGTGGTGGAGTTCATGAGAAGATTTAAACATGATCATTACCTCAAGTGGGGATCGAACACATAGCCTGCAGCACAAACGCCTCAACATATCGTATACAAAATAATAATTACTAACTTAAATATATAGTATTACTTAACAATCATACCAGTTTCAATATTCATTAGATTGACATACATCCGGTTCCTAGAAAGCGCCACCAAATGTTTAGAGTCGTGGAGGCCGTAGTACGGCATTTTCTGATTCATCACACCTTTCAGTGCTACTACATATTTACCCTGTTAAAATTAAAGATATTATTTAAAAATATATGTGAAAAATGCTATCGTTAGGAAAGATGGCTTTAAAGAAACTTATTGGCTCGAAGGACCATTTTCTCTTTTATTGGATATTATTTTAAAAAAAAGAAAACAGAAGGTTAATACTGCTATGTTTCTATTTAGATTAAGATAAATAATTTATATATTAAAAAGTTAATTATAGGAATCATTATTAATTTATATTAATACGTTGTGGGGTGCACAACAGAACTAAGCGCAACGCGGTAACGTGTGTCAGCTCACCGAGGAACAATGATGGCGGTCCCTGATTGGCCGTGAAAAGGTCAACGCTGATTGGCGTAGATTTAGTATGAAAAGGTAAACGCTGATTGGCGTACATTTAGTATGTGAATAATAAAAGATGATTGTGATTGGTTCATCTAAAATTGTAAATACCGTGCATACCTGGAAATAAAATGAGTGCTTACCCGATCGTCGACTTTAATTGATCTCCTCGAACACGCACATGCCTAACATTATTATTTACATACTAAATCTACACCAATCAGCGTTGACCTTTTCTAAATCTACGCCAATCAGCGTTGACCTTTTCACGGCCAATCAGGGACCGCCATCATTGTTCCTCGGTGAGCTGACACACGTTACCGCGTTGCGCTTAGTTCTGTTGTCACCCCACAACGTTAAGACAAAACTTTGTACCTCATTTTACGAAAATTAAAAAAGTCTGTTAGTATATGCAATAGATATGCATAAGCAATAACAAACATATTAATAGAAAATGGAGAGTAGAGGGAAAGACAAAAAAAATACCTGATCAAGATCGTACACTCTTAACTCTCTGCGGCACAACACTACACACCTATACTCATCTATGGGCACTAAGTTTATTGGATGCGTCACTCCTACTATTTTTCTCACTAATTTGCACCTGAAAATAATATAATATAAATTTCAATTTATTATTAGGTTTACTTTCTAATCTTTAAACCTTATACATGTTTTTCATCGATTTTCATATAAAAAGATGTCTGAAATTTCTAAAAATATAAAAACTCATTTTTTGTAGCTACTACTATAAGACGACATAGAATAATTAAATACTATTCCAGTTGTTGTTGGAATTTCATCTATGATAGATTATAGAATGGACCTAATATGCGTAATAACAAATACATGCATTTCCTCTCTAGTTCATAAAATCGATTATCAAGTTTTAATAATATAGATCTAACAGATAAATATACATACAATTATATATATTTCTCACCTTAACACATCCCAAACACAAATTTCCTCCCTTTCCGTGGACACAGTGGCTACGAATTTCCCTCTCGTGTCGAACCTAACTATCAAATCATACGACTTGCTGTCAAAACCCTCAACCATAGACAAGTCTCTTTTCTCTCTGCTCTCTGTTATCTTCCAGAAGTCCTCATTAGCCGGATAGAAGGTCGGTACTGGGGGTTCCCAGACTATTTTGAACCACTCTTGTACTATTTCACTATTCAAATCAATGTCATCGCGATGTTTTTTCTCTAGAGTCCATCTTAAAAGACCGTAGAACTGCGTATGGTCGTAGTCTAAGGCATACGAATGAGTTTCGAATACTTCTTTAAGTAATTCTAAATGTTCTGGAAGGGGATCGATGTGGACTAAAGCTATGTCTTCAAGGAAATGACCGCAGTCGGTAGCAGCCAACTTGTCGTGAATCCAGTCTAGTTTGGTAAAATATGGCTTCATGGCGAACGCTTCTGGATTTTCTTTTAGTAGATGGTAGTGTTGGAATGGTAGCTCGTCGAATTTCCTAGTGTTGTACCTGTAGAAAGAAAAAAATATTAAAAAATTATGTATGCGCGGCATGAAATTTACGTACTCAATACAAAAAAATCTTTTAAGAACGGCTCTGTTATGGAGGATAAAGCGTGAAGCTGTTTTTTTTAAATGTTTGCTCCTTTCTTTGATGTTTCATACTAACAGTTATGAGATTATCTCATGATCATCTTTGATTGATCTTTTGATATTATTTGAATCTACGACCTCTTTAACAGTGGAACTTAACAAAAAGAAAAAAACTAATAATAATGTTTACCATTCTTCAGAAAACTTATTTTCCTGTGACACTAAGCGGCCCGTCATTTTCGGATCATTTTCGATATACCACACACCCTGCAACACAAGGGGTACATTTGAAACATAAACCTAAGTCTAAGTTCTAGCTAAGTCAGTATTTTTATCCAACCAGCCAAGTCAGTATTTTTATTCAGACCAATAGCAGTTTAGACACTTCCGAAAAGAAACCTCGTCAAGTTAACCTGCCTCGTTTTAGCTGTTAACACATGTTTAGTGGAAACTAGAGTACTGCTTGGGAACATAAAAAATAGAAGTAATTTTTCTTCGCTCTAAGCATATGTTCTGACATATTGAAGCTAGATTACTCTATAAAAAAAATCATTCCTTACCTCATAATAATCAACGAGCGTAGCTCTCGCAGCCAGCACCTGTAGGTGGTAGCGGTCGGCGGCGGCGGCGGCCAGCGCCGCGTCCCGCCAGCGCGCCGCCCCGCGCGCGTCGCTGCGCAGCCACGGCGCCAGTAGCGCGCTCAGCTGCGGCCAGAGCAACGCGCCGGGTGCCCACGGTACTGAGGGAAAAAGGAAATCATTATGATTTTATTTCAATTATTTTATCTTAAACTATCTGTGACCCGATGATTTTCGTATCACTACATTTTTTGCCTTCAATACCTTAGTGTTTTTAAATATTTGCTATTATTTTTTTAACAAAACTTTTCCTGATCTCACCGAACACATTTTTTATGTGATTTATTGAATTTGGCGGAGTCGTTTGGAAGTTACGGGCATAAAAGTATTTCAGTGATTCATTTTTATTCATACGAGTATATATAGACATAGATATATAAACTAAATGGGCAACGATGTGATCCAGTTCTGTTCTGTTCTCTTCTAGAAAAGTATGTTATAGTCATCAGTGTTATCATTCCTTACAATTTTATTTATTTTCTGACAAACTTATATTTGGTATGTATAAAGACCCAGAGAAAAATCACAGAAACCACAATTCATCACAACACTATTAACAATATAATGCACTAGCTATATAATAACTGCCTGCCGTGGCGCAAAGACACTCCCACTCCAGGAGATGTAAAAGTTTAGTATTTTCATTTCTTGGGTTTCGTAACAAGGCAAAACGCGGCTTTGAGTTCCGCCACTCAGCATGCAATGTCTCAATTCGGCAGAAAGTGGGTAACGGAGTGTCTTAACACTCTCATTTCTCAGGTTCCCTCTGCCTACCCTGCTATATGCGGGATACAGAGTGAAGTTAAAAAAAAAAAACAAAACTCACAGTACGTCTCTTCACTCCTAAACAGTTCATCATGGGCCAAAAGATCCAAGATCTCCGTATCATCCAGACCCCTTCTTGACGCAGTGAGGAGAGACAGTGCAGCCCTCACTCTCTCCTCTCCAAGAGCAGCTTCCGTAGTCACCAGGATCTGCTCCAGCTGACCTTCCAGGTCCTCGCAGATGACCAGCTCAGGTGTGGTCTCTGGCTCGGATTGCTCGGTGAAGGTTTCCGCTGATAGAGATATTTGCCAGGCTAAGATCTGGAATATAAGATGTTTTTTTAGTTAATATTATAAATTAACTATTTTTTTCTTTTATCTTTGTTCTAAATAAGACATGAAAGATAAGACTAATGTGAGATTAGACTATATTTTTTTTTTCATATAATAAAATAGTATACTGATCAAATATTTCACAGTATTAAAAAAAATGGCGACAAGATAGATGAACTTTCATACAGTATACCTTTATTAATCTAAACATATTCTTTACTTCTCCATGTAGAGAGATGCGTAAGGAAATCAGATGGAGAAATGAAAAGCCATTAAGCCATTTAATAAGCCATTTAATTATAATTAGTACATCCCAATCACACCTACACATAGAACTTAAACAATACACCAAGAAAGTACATAAAATAAAGCATTTCTTAGGCTAGAGGTTTTTTTTATATTTTTAATATTAGCTTAATTCACAATAATAATAATTTTACCATCATTGCTTCAACGTATACATTTTTTGAACAACGTTTGACGTTCTCATTTCACTCTAGTGAAATGTTATAGTTGCGGCGGATTACCGCTAGTTAGCGTGCGGATTACCATAGAAACATTTTTTTGCCTCAAAAGTTCTAGTCTAATTTCTACTAAGTAACCTTCACTACATCGCCAGGGGTATAAAGGGAGAAGCTAAATTACTAACCTTAGCATACAGCGGTAGCGTGCACTTCTGCACGGCGCGCAGCGCGGCGTCGGGCGGCGTGGCGGCGCCCGTGCGGCTGTAGGTGGCGGCGCACGCGCACAGCACCGCGCGCGCCTCCTCCGCGCCCACGGGCGGCGCGCGGACCACCTTGGGACCGTCCTCGGATGACAGTACTGCCATTATCGCCGAACTGGATGGTTCGTCTTTTTCTATAGTTTAAATAATTTTAGGTTTATTAAATGTTTTTCTTAGTATTATTTTTAATATTATATATATATATTTATCTAAAAGTTATAAATGTTTAAGTAGTTCTTAAGCAATAAGGTTACATTCTATAAGTTCTATTTAAGGTTACATATAAATTATAAGCAGAATTGAGTTAGAATAGAAATGATCATATGCAAATAACAGTAACTTATTTAAGTCTGAAAAATATATCAAAACATGGCTACTTTAAGAGTGATTGGATAATAAGCCTGCAATATTAAAGTACAAAATGAGCTAACTTAGCGTACTGAAATACCAATTATATATTAAATTACATTACTTCTACATATTTAAGATTATTATAAACAAACCACACATCTTCCTACATATTTTATATTTTTTTTTTTTTGCCTACCACGACCCAGGTGGCAACAAGGCACACAGCCCACCTGATGGTAAGTGGTTATGACCTATGGATTTTTCACTTGCCTTACCGCCTAACAAGGACATCGCACACTTGTTGCCGACCCTTAAAAACCTATTTATTCCCCTTTTGGGAGAACCCCACTTGTTGCAGCCCTCTGGGAAAGCCAACCTCAGCAGGGAGATCATTCCACAATTGGAGTCCACGGAAGAAAGTTCGCTGAGGAAATCGAACTGTTCAGGACCGACAGAGCTCAAAGTGTGAGCATGAACTCCTGTCGATGCGAGCGGTGCGATGGTGAAAATACCAAAAGTTTACAATATCCATATAGATATCTGTTAGTTTTTCCCATACAAAACTACCGAACATATCTAGACCTTTACACAATATCAGCACAATACGCAAGCATGCATTAGAACAAAACAAAAACAACAATTAATAAATGTTCTTCCTAATTTACCAACCTTCAGTGACCGTAACAATCATCTTTACATTATCTGGTAGCTTCGAGGGCAGCCATCTCGCACCCCTCAACGCGTCAGCTCCCGCTATGCACAGTAGCACTGGGCGGGTACGTCCTAGTGATTCTAGCAGACGTGCCAGGGTTGAAGATAGCGTGGTCGCTTCCTGGTTGAGGCATTTTATAAAGTTAGGATATTTAAGGGTAATTAAATCATTTAATTTTTGTATGGGAGAGAGATATATGGAGAACGGAGTGTCTTAACACTAAATTTTCTCTACTCCACTACAAAAAGCGTGAAGCTGAATAGAAAAACGAAAAAAAAAAATTGATTTTTTTCGTTTGTTTTAATAAAACATTACTGACAATATTGGATAACTAGCTATTTTTTTAGTATGTTCAAAATTTTATATATATATGTGTTTTTTATTTTATAAAAATTATAGTTTTAGTAATATTGCAAGAGTTACTAGGGATGGATAAATCATTGCAAATTGTGTATGTAACTGGTGATTTGCCTATATACGAGGTGTGTTCAAAAAGTAAGGTGACTGTGAAATTTGGCGGGCAACGTACTTTCGATTATCGATTTTTTTATTTTGTTATGTTGGTACACTCTTCCCGAACATCTGTACCAAGTTTCAAGTGTATAGCATTTTTTGTTTGGTTGGGAGAGGCGTAAAGGTTATAAGTGTTTTGCGTGCTCGGCGATTTCTTGCTATCGAAAAATATGGATTTGCATCAAATTTTGTGTAAAAAATAAAATAAAGTGCTCCGAAACACTTAAAATGTTGACAGTGGCATACGGTGAAACTGTTCTGAGTAAAAAAAATGTTTACAAGTGGTACAAACTCTTCCAAGATGGCCGGGAAGATGCCAATGACGAGCCTCGCTCTGGACGCCCAAGCACGTCAACAACTGATGAAAACGTTCAAGCAGTGAAGAAAATTGTTCTGGAAAATCGTCGAATCACTATCAGAGAAGTTGCTGAGGATGTTGGTATATCGCTTGGCTCGTGCCATGAAATTTTTTCTAACGTTTTGGGCATGAGACGTGTGTCAGCGAAGTTTGTTCCGAAATTGCTCATCATTCATCTTTGCTGGTGAGAGATTTTTTGGCCAAAAACAACACCACAATCATGCCTCAGCCACCATATTCACCGGATTTGGCCCCATGTGACTTTTTCTTGTTCCCAAAACTAAAGAGACCTATGAAAGGACGGAGATTTGCAACGATTGAAGAGATAAAGACTGCATCGCTGGAAGAGCTCAAGGCTATACCGAAAAGTGCTTATGAGAAGTGCTTTGACGATTGGAAAAACCGTTGGCATAAGTGTATTGTATCTGAGGGGGATTACTTTGAAGGGGACAACATAAATATTGATAAATAAATAAATATTTTTTCTTAAAAATACAAAGTCACCTTACTTTTTGAACACACCTCGTAATTGTTAAACATAGCGCTTTGGTGTGCTATAATAAATGAGTAGTAAAAGTGTCTGTAACATATGCGTACATTACGTCCTCGGTACACAGTGCCGTGTTGCAGTACGTGAAGCTGGTCGACGATAGACTTGAGAAGCTGGTGGGAGCTGCTCGACTGCGGTGTCAAACCTACGAACCTACGGAACGGTGTGAATGTTACTACTTGCACACGTAGATATTATGTATACCTATACATTGCACTCTTTGCATCAAATATTATGATTCAGAGAGATGATGACATAAATCTATATTTTTGTAATAAATACTGATTTTGATAATATTGATCCTAAAATGCTAAGCTGTTATGAACTAGATCACTTTAATTACAAATGTGCTTTGATTTAAAAAAAAACATGAAATAATAACAATTTAACATAATGTTTGTTTTCAAAGAAGACACCTTACAACAAACGAGTCGTAAAGAGTCAAAATCGACAATCTGTACTTTGCATCATTGACAATGCGTCTTTTTTTTTTTTTTTTATGGATAACGGATGGCAAACGAGCAGAAGGACCGCCTGATGGTAAGTGGTTACCTTCGCCCATGAACATCTACAACACAAGAGATGTACTAGATGCGTTGCCAACCTAGAGGATACTGATGGAAGGGGAGGATAATGTAGTAGTCCACTATCAGAACCACCACATTTTGGGGAAAGGATGGGTGAGAAAGGGGAAAACCTGGCTTACATGCCATCGAACCGGAACACATCATAAGATATTTGGCGGTTCGTCTTTGACATGATAGTGGTCGCGAGCCAGACGGAGGACGAACCTCCTACCACCAAACACGTTTACGTTTCTTAACTTACCGTTTTTCATAAATAAATATATACAGCATCATATGGCTAACTTTTACATGGAAAGAAAAGCTCTAACCATATTATTAAAATTTTTTAATTTAATTTAATTTAAAAAGACAGACTGCCACCTTTGATACTATACAATTCAAATCTGAGTAGGACATATCGACCCATAACCAACATGGTCTTTATATGCAAAATAAATACTAAATAGTTAGCATATTTAGATACGAAAACCAAAACTCATAAGTCCTATCAAATCCTTGAAACCTATCCCAGAACCCAGTTATTATTTATAAGCCCAGAATTTCACCTAGTCAATATGAATGAATATTTCATTTTTTATACCTACATTTTATTTTCCAATTAATAATACGAACCTAGGACTATATATATTATAATATACCTAAGTATAAGCGCGACATCAGGTAGTACAGTGGGGGCGAGTGCAGCGGCGCGCGCCAGTAAAGTCGCCTTACCGCATCCCGCGCCGCCCAGCAACGCCAGCGGCACCGAACTATCTCCTCGCACGTAGCTATATATTTAAAAAAGTTTTTTTTTATCCTCACGCTGTAAACGCGCTGTTCTTCTTAAAGCAAAACTTCTAAATAATCAAATAAAAAATTAATGTAACGAAAATGCATCACGGTAGATAAAACAACACAAACATATCGGATAAAATAATAATAATAGTTAGATTCTAGCAGAGAGAGGGAGATAGAGTAGTATAGTGATAAATTGTTATGTTTTTTATCTCTTACTTTATGTATAAATTAAATAAATTGTTTTTTTTTACATAACGCCTGTCGTGGTGCAAAGGCACAAACGTGCGACTGTAAACGCGACAGGTTGTGGGTTCGATTCCCATTCCAGGAAATAGAATTTTTCATTTCCTGGGTTTGGTAACAAGGCAAAGCGCGTTGTTGAGTTCCGCCACTCAGCACGCAATACCTTAATTCGGTGGAAATTGGGGAACGGAGTGTCTTAACACTAAGCTCCCTCTGCCTACCCTGCTATATGCGGGATACAGCGTGAAGCTATGTATGTATGTATGTGTGTGTGTGTGTATATACACATAATAAAAATACAAGCTTACGTCTTAAGTTCGTTTAATGTTATTTCACGGTTGGAAGTGCATTGGGTCACTTTTTGGCAGAATGAGAGATGTTCGCTGACTTCATCGAAAAGGCTGTAAAAGATATTTATAAATATTATTCCTACATCCTGTTATGTAAATGGCTTGGAATATTCATATATTAGCCACGTTGTAGCAAAATTATTGATTAACGGAATGTCATCGTGTGTTTGTTGCTAACTAACATGTAAGCTTGCATGTAATTTTTAAGTAAGTTTATTATATTAAGAAAATATTAATATCATTTGTACGCCAACCTATCTATATCTCTGCGCATTATTTTCTTTTCCATAGTAGGGGTTGCCTGGAAGAGATCACCTGTGGTGATAAGGCCGCCTTTACACCAAAATTTTACTTACTTCTTTTGTTTTTCTTTTTGTTTTTGTTATAATTGTTGTTGGTGTAATAAAGAATAAAATAAATAAATAAATAAATAACATGGTAGAGTTTTAAATTTTACTAAATATGAAAAAAATAATTTGTAACAAAACGTTTATTTTTATGAGCATTCTTGATAGAACAACAAAAAAAACTTCATACGGAGGAGTATGATTTTTAAAATATTTTCATTTCTTTGTTTTAATATGGCGAAGATAGACGTTAAATTCTGCCGTTCAACCAGCAAAATGACGATAAAAATAATCATGAATACCTTTTTCGCTTATGTTAGATGATGGATTTGATATCTCTATACTCAGGAAAACATTTAAATTGTATATTTTAATATTTACTACTTGCCCTTGTTGATGTTAAATATGCCTTAGCGTGTGACTTTAAGGAAACGTCAATTTGACATTATACGAAAGTGAATATCAACGAATGGCAGTGTGACTAACATTTTTTTAATTAAATGAATGAAAAATGAATTTCCAATGTATGAAACTTATGAACTTACTTCTCCATACATACTTAAACTGTCCAAAATTCCACACTTGTCCATACACAATTTATTAAAAAAAGATTCAAAAGGAAAATCTTGACATATTAATATATAAATACAATAAAAAACAACCACATCGCTCACCTAGCAGGTATCCCACAATACCCCGCGGGGGTTTCCCCGTCGCTCACCAGCGCGTCGAACAGCACGTCGAGGCGGTCGGACAGCGCCGACTTGACGCCCGCCGCGTACTCGTCGTCCGCGCCGGGGCGTCCCCGGATACTGGCGCGGATTATATTACGTTCGCTTAGGTGCAGCTGTTTGACGGAGAGTAGAGACTTTTGTTAGGTATATAGTGAAAACAAATCTTATTTTTTTATGGTATGAGGGTGTCAGGCCAGTCGTATCGCTTAGAGAAAAGAGGTTGGGGCAGTGCTAGGAACTTGTGATCCTAGTGTAGACTTAAAGACATAAAGAGGTCCCTCTTTAAAATGCGCATTAACGTTTACCTCTACTGTTCAAGCCAAATTTCAAATTTAAAAAAAAAATCTAATATCGCCTTCTAAATAATACAACACGTCGTAGAAATCAATGATGGTTTTATATCTTCTTCTTCTTCTTCCTAGCATTTATCCCGGCTAGCCAGGGTCTGCTTTCCTACTCAACCTACTCCACTTTGCACGATCTTCTGCATCACGGGTGGTTAGTCCATTGGCTCTCATATCCTGCTTCACGACATCCAGCCATCGCTTCCTTGGGCGTCCGGGGGATCTAACTCCAGGAACAGATATATCAAGGCATTTTCTTCCGACATAGTGTTCGGGACGGCGCGCAACGTGGCCGTACCATCTCAAGCGACGCTCTTGGAGCTTATCCGCTACGTCACGGACCCGAAGACTACCTCGAATGAATGTGTTACGTATGCGGTCAGCCCGCGTAACGCCACACATCCATCTCAGCATCTTCATCTCCGTAACGCGAAGCTCCTAAGTGTGCCGAGACAGTGCCGGCCAACATTCGCTACCGTATAAAAGAACAGGTCGGATTATGCAATTGTATATCTGTCCCTTGAGCTTGGGCGGTATTCTGCGATCGCAGACCACACCAGTGACCTCACGCCATTTGGCCCAAGCAGCGCATAACCGGGCTTGGACATCGTGATCGATGCCTCCGGACTCGTGCAAAACGGTTTTATATACTCGATCATTATTAAGCAAATGTAGTTAAGCAATACAATCTATAACTACCCATTTCAAATCACTGAGCTAAGCAATGAGATAACATCTATAAATATATATTGTAAACACAATAGTTGTGGGTTCGATCTCCTATCTAGGAAATGATTAATTTTCAATTTTATTTCCGCACTTCCGTATCTTAACATATGATACATCGAACCGTCATAGAGTTTTGCCACTCAATACGTCCTCTATACTACGCCTCCAAATATGGGATTAAAAGTTGCTGGCACTAGGTTCTCTCTTCATACTCTTTTAATAATAATAAATCTCTGGTTATTATATGTTTCCTTTACCTTTGAAGTGACATCTTTCTTCTGTAAGTTAGCCAGTCTCCAGCTGTAATTGCGTGGTAAGGGTCCGCGTTTCTATGCCGGGCGCGTCGTAAGGGGTGGCGTTTTGCGCGGACAAAACTCCACACACGCAACGACGAGCCGCCTGAACTCATTAATAGCACCTGTGTGTTGTACTTCCTGTAATTAAATATTTGAAATGAAATGCCGAATTCAAAAAATAGGCGTATTATTGTAATAATAATAATGTTATTGTCCTTTCTTTACCGTTTAACACTTTGTTTGTAATATTATCTATATTCATATTGGTTGTACTTTTCTTTTTATATTAGCTCTCTCAACAAAGCATCGTTTTTTAGTGATACTTGCTTAAATTAAAATAAATCATCACATATATTGTTATAACATAAAATCTGCTCTTCTGGGTCTTTTTTGCTATCTTCAGCGCTATTAATAAATTTATCGTCGCGTCGTGCTTCTGTCTAATTTAGTAGTATAATTGTTTGCATTCGCTTCTTTTTCTATCGCTCAATGTCCGTAATCTGAAGTACCAGCTTCACAGGGATAACTACTCTGACAAACAGAAATAACCTCATATTCGAAAATACCTCGCCTCAACAAGTAGAGGAAAGAGAGAGTTGTGGGGAGACAACATTCTGGCATCACCTTTACCCGTTCCAGCACAGTAGTGAGATAGGCGTCGCATGCCTCCTGCGTGGCAGCTGCAAGCACGAGCACGCCGGAGCGCGCGTGCCATCCGTGCCGCCAGGGCATGCGCCGGCGCGCCGCGCACCAGCCGGTAGCACGGCGGTGCCAAAGTTGCTGCGTCCAGTGTGTACCTGGTGGAACACTGCTTAACTATCTATGCAAAACATTGTTTCGTCTGCGCCAGGCACCGTTTCGAAAATTCGTGCGATTCCCTTTTAGAACTATATGTAAAATTATGTTTCTTAACAACTGTTTTTCCTTTCCTACTTTTTCCTGTATAACAGATAGATGTGGCGTCGTATGTCAATAAAGTAATAAATATATATTATCATATATATATTTTTAAATATATATCCCATCCACCTATCGAGGTCATCAGGCACATTGGAGTAACATTTGACTGTAAGTGCAACGGTCGTGGGTTCTGACTACCACCTAGAGGAATTATTTTCACACTTTAATCTCTGATACGATAAAACGAGTCTTGAGTTTTGCCACTGCATCACCATTTAAGCGAAACAATTTAAGATAAAATAGAAAAATCTGATTACTAACACAAAGGTTCTCTCTACCTACCTTGATATGTGCCTACATAAAAGCTTGGAAGTTAAAAATCTTTTTGTATGGGAGGCTTTTAGTTATAGTTTTAGCTTTCTATAAAATAATAGTACACTAAAATTTTCTATAATAACATACCATTTATTCAACAAAGCTCTTGCTAACATTTTATCCTCTGTTGGGTGTCTTTAACGCCGCCTTGAAGTTTCCACATTCCAGTAAAAGAAAAATAAAGTGGCGTTCCGAGGTTTGCGTTCTGTAACAGAACCGGTACTATCGCTGCTAGATTCGATCGACCTGAGAATAAACAATACTGAAAATAATATTTATAACACAGAATATTCATATTAGTATCCATTCAGCTAATCCTGAGTCTATTATTTTTAGCTTGCAAAGCTTTTCTGGTCTGCTTGAAAATTGTTCGGATAATGTACCTGATGAGACCGGAAGCAAACCTAGACGATCCATATACAGAACTGCCATTAATTTATAAGAAATAAAGTCACACTATCTTTTTCTATGGATTACCGGATGGTAAACGAGCAGAAGGACTGCCTGATGGTGTGGTTACCGCTCATGAACATCTGGCCAACACAAGAGAGATGTACTAGGATGTTGCCAACCCAACAATAATGTAGTAGTCCACATATCGAACCACCTACATTTTGTGCAAAGCATGGTGGAAAGGGGAAAACGTGGCCATGCCATCGAACCGCGAACAATATCATAAGATATTTGGCGGTTCGTTTTTTGACATGATAGCGTGGTCGCGAACCAGACGGAGTGACGAAAATCTCCTAATCTTCCTAAAGTCGTATATAACATAAGTAGCAACATGTTTTATGATATCTCTATAGTAAATGTAGTGGTTTGGTGGGACATACTTTAACCTGGTTATATAAGTATTTATTTGCTGTGTGTTCAAGCAAGTCTTTTAAAAAGTTTTGTTCATTTTTAAAATTACATTGTTAAATTATTTTTATTATATGTGATCTAGTTACTTGTTATCTAGCGAAGTATTGCCATTTAAAAATATAAAGTTTTTTTAAAGATATCTTTGTCAGAAGAACTGTCTCCAGAGTTACCAGCTGCAAACGTTTAGTTGACGATTCAAATGAATTGGCAAAAATATATTTCTAACATAATATTACATAGCTTTCACGCTGTATCCTGCATATAGTAAGGTAGGCACAGGAACCCAGTTGGATACTCCGTTCCTTACTTTCCACCGGAATTGAGGCATTGCGTTGAGTGCAGGAACTTCAACGCCGCGGTAATGAAAATCTACTTCCTGGGAGTGAGAATCGAACCCACAACCTATCGCATTTCTATGTCTCACGCTTGTGCCTTCTGCGCCACGACAGGCATAAATATATTTTAAAAGGTACGGTGTTTTAAATTACTAAAAATAAAGCAAAACTGTAGTGTCGTTAAATTCTGCTTTCTGCCTTCTCCCGCTCTCTCTGTCTCCTATAAAAATTAACAAATTTAAACCACTCACGAGCCAACCTAGCTATACAGAGCAGCACGGAAAAGAGATCGCAAGGTTATGCTTAATGTGGCGACCGCCAATGTAAGTTTCATGCTACGGACGCGCCAGCCCGCTTGCAGGCGCGGCGCACTGTAGGCGAGCCGCTACGCCACAGTGCGTAACGCGCCTTTTCTCCTGCACAGCAATCTGAGTAGAGAGGTCACTATGTACATTAGGTTCTTTATTATGTATATTTACGGAAATTAATATTTTCTCACCAGTTGCCTCCAGCACATCTTTTGAAAATGTACTGTATGTTAAGAAAATATTAATAATTTATCAAAGTTGGCGATGCACATAATATAAATACAAGAAATAGGCTTTAAACTTAGAAGTACCTGTAACTTCCGATTGCATCGAGTCCGCAATTCTTTTATGGGACAATGTGTATATTTTTACAGGATAATATATTTTAGATCCCAGAAACGTCCGAGAACTTTTCCATTTTACACCTCTAGCAACTGTAAATAGACGTTTGTGTTAAAGGTTATTACCTAATTAGTGATTTATAAATGATAACACACCTTAAATGAAATGTTTGCTCCAGTCTGTTTCCTTAAAGGTATATCATTGCCACACAAAGAATTGTAAACCATATTGTCGAATATAAAAAAAAAAAAATAGTCCTGCTGAGTTTGCGCCGGTTCTTCTTGCGGTCTGGAGGCATTAAATTAGTGAACCGGTGGTAATTATTTTGACGTTCAAAAAATGAAGCTTGTAACTTATTTTGAATAAAATTATTTGACTTTGACTTTGACTTTGACTATATTAAGAGATATTAATATGGAATTTTTATGGTGAATATGTTTATACTAAAAACAATATTTAACAATGCCGCTACGCTAGAATGTAACGCGTCCTTTTCCGCACAGTAGTCTGGGAAGAGTGGTTATTATGAAGATCACTTTAATTTAATAAGATCGTAGAGAACTAAGAGATATAAAAATTGAATTTTTTGAGATAGATTCTTTAATAATAATGCCAATCGCTACACTTCTATAAAGCACAGGCAGGCAGTTTTCTTGCTTAATAATTTGTTGGAGAAGGTTATTGGAGTGAGATTTTCGATTTTTTAAGATAAGTTAAAAATATATTGTATTTTTATTAACCTGTGACATATTCAGGATTGACATGATCAAGGCTACGTTTTTTTAACATTTTTTTCATATATTGCAAGTTTTTATTTAATAACCAGCGAGTTGAAAAATTCACCTTGTCTTGTTTATTTCATTCAATTACTTAAAAAAAGATTAAGTTTCATTCAATATTAGAGATATGTTCAATTTAATTGGATTAATTTTAGCCCTAAATTAGTCGTTTTTCCCATACAAAATTCAAAACACACCCTGTGAATCAGCAGCACACACATATATGACCATAGCGCGTCGTCTCCTGGTCCTCTGTCCAGGCAACCTGCCCAGAAGGTAGGATCTGTGCTCTTCGGGTAGGGCGGCCACGTTGGCCGGCATTGGAGGACCTTCCACATCCTCGCGAGGTGACGCACACGCTACTGGTGAAGAGAGGGAGATGGAATCTGGAAAATTGGAATAGAAATGTTTTCTATTACAAGTAGCAAGGTAGTAAGGTAGGCAGAGGGAACCTAGTGTTAAGAAACTCCGTTCCCCACTTTCCACTGGGGCAATTGGGGCATTGCGTGCTGAGTGGCGGAACTCACGTCGTGCTTTGCCTTGTTACCAAACCTAGGAAATGAAAAATTCCATTTCCTGGAGTTGG
Source organism: Philaethria dido (assembly GCA_033558755.1). Lineage (NCBI taxonomy): Eukaryota > Metazoa > Arthropoda > Insecta > Lepidoptera > Nymphalidae > Philaethria > Philaethria dido. The sequence goes on from JAKGSA010000664.1 coordinate 92,677, forward strand.
GATCGAACCCACAACCTGTCGCGTTTACAGTCGCACGCCTGTGCTTCTGCACCACTACAGGCGTAAAATTTTTAATATATTTGTAATGCAATATTATAAAAGTTATTAATTATATGCAATCCTTAGCTTTACAAATCCAAATAAAATATTATGAGATAAAAAATACCTAAATAACATAAATATAGAATTTAAAGCAAGAATTTAAAGCATAAATCTAAACGTCTTCCCTAAAATTTTTTTTTGGATTTATAGATGTTGAAATTCAAGTTTAAATATAGTAATAATCATCAAAACAACAAATTAATAATAGAAATATTATAATATTTTGGCTTAAATATTTGCAGAAAAAAGTCTATAAACATTATTAAAATATAATAATACGAAAATAATCACCATATAATAAGAAACCTTATTAGTAAAATAAAATTATATTCCTATAAAGATGACTATAACCCAACATACCTGAAACACTAGAGCCCACAGGTGGGCGTGGGCCTTTCAGCTGTGGCTTCTTATCCTTAAAAGACGGCACCGGCTCCAGCAGCTCCTGCGCAGGCTGCTCCGCGCTGGCATCGATAGACGGCTTCGTTACGCGGTAGGACGGCGACCTGCGGGCGCAGCAATTAGGTCTACGATCTATTAATATGCTATTTTAAATATAATTATTTGTATATGCATTACTGTGTTTTTTAAGAAAACTCAGAATTTATTCTTTTTTTAGCTTCACACTGTATTCCGTATACAGCAAGGGAGACTGAGGGAACCTGAGAACCTAGTGTTAAAACACTTCAGTCCATTAAGATACTTCCGTACCCCAATTTCCGCCCAATAAAGGCATTGCGTGCTGAGTTTATTTTTTATTTAAATAACTATAACACTTCAGTCTATAATCAGAGCGTGGCTTTAAGTTCTGCCATGCAACACGCATTGTCTCGTTCGTCACGTAAATTGAGAAAGACTCTCTCTTTTTTTTGTTTTTGTTAACTTTATCATTATAGTTATTTAATTAGGCTATGTTGAGTCTATTGTTACACTATACTTATAAATAAGGAGCATTTTTTCTTTCATTTTTTTTACAATCGATCTAATTTTGTGATACTACGTTTTGAGCGGCGAAACTCATCGTTGCGCCTTGTTTTATTAGACCGGAGAAATGTAAAATTTAAAAAATATTTGAGCGTCCGAGATTTGGCCTCAGGTTGGGCTCAGGTTGGCCTCAGGTTGGCCTCAGGTTGGCCTCAGGTTGGGCTCAGGTTGACCTCAGGTTGGCCTCAATGAAAAAATTAAAGGATCACGATTTTTACTTTAACGAATGAAAATTTGTTAGTAAATGACTATAAACCCCGTTGTGGCGCAGGCGTGTGACTGTAAACGCGACAGGTAGTGGGTTTTCCCCACTCCAGGAAATGGAAATTTCCATTTTCTGTGTTTTGTTAACAAGGCAAAGCGCGGCGTTGAGTTCCGTCACTCAGCACGCAATGCCTCAATTCCGCGGAAAGTGGGAACGGAGTGATTAAGTTAGGTTAGGTTTAGGTTTTAGGTTGGGCTCAGGTTGGGCTCAGGTTGGCCTCAGGTTTGGACTCAGGTTGGGCTCAGGTTCACTATATTAAAAACATATATATATATATTTTTTTAATCAATTAGGTACACAACATTTTAATGAAATTAAATTTCAAGCGAATTCTAACATCACTATATAATAATCTCTTATTTAAACTTATCTATTCAATATTGATTATAAAATATGACTATTAATTAAATTAATAGCAAATTATTTAAAAATATTCACTGTCCGAATCACTAGGTATTAGCATCATTGTTAAAAATCAACCAAGGGTGTAATTCATCTACTGCATATATTCCTTTGTAAGAAGACCCCCCTTTTTTCCTAGTTATTGGAGTGTCTACTATTTCGTAACGAATGCCTTATTTACTTTAAATGGCCCAACACATTTAGACACAAGTTTTCTACTATGACTTGCTTTTCCACGCGAACTAATTCCCCCACTTTATATTCTCTAGGCATTTTCCGCGTTCTATCAAATATTTTTTTTGTTTACCCGTAGATTTATTAACTGTATTATTTAAGTAGTGTAAATACTAGAAATCAAAGAAATCGAAACTGTATCAATAAACAAACAAAAAACATAAAAATTAAAAATTTGCAAACAAGGTCTCCGATTCACATGTTGGAGGTGGAAGATTTAAAAAATGGTCTTCTTCTGTGAGTCTGTTATATCCCTGAAGGAGGCCGCGGAGCGGGTGCGCAAGTCCAGCGCACAAGCAGACCCGCTTCGCCGTCGGAGGCCAGGGGATAGGAGACGGCGTTACGCGCATCTCCTACTCCCCCTACCCTAGAGTAGCTACTGCGGGAGGGTCATAGTGATCCTCCTGCAAGTCATCTAGGCAGGTTAGGTTCCCCATAGGTTGTCAGTTCTTCGAGCGATGTGGCCTGCCCATTGTTACTTCAATTTGCATATTTTGATACGTATTTTAATACATATTTACCTATATATTGGGATTACCAATAATAATTTGATCTCGTGTTAATATGTCATAATTTTTGGTTTCACTATTTATTAAACTTACGTAATCAGTTTTTTGCTCCAAAATATTGTGTGCCCTAGTATTTAAATCGTTTTTATTAATTTGTAATATATTAACTGAATTATTACTTATCAAAACGTAGCCTTCACCATTAATAAAATTATAAAACCCGGGCAATACGTAATAATCTTTGTTTGATATGTTTCTATGATTATGCGGTTCAACAATTTGATCTTTGATAGCATAAAGTCTAAATTTATCATTTTCCGTCTCAATATTCGGGGTTTCAACGGTCAATGACCAATGGTCGTGCCATTGGTTTAAATAATGCCATAATGGACCACAAAGGCGTTAATTATTGTAATAACATAATTAAAAATATTACAACATAACTTAATAAAGAGAATGCAGGTTAAATTCTTCGTATAATTCTTATTAATACTTTTATCAATGTCCTAATTCTTCTCGCAGTACTTGATTAAAGTAAAAATTCCATACAAAAGGTAAATAAAATAGTCACTGAATTTCTTTTTAATATTAATATTAATAGATCTAAGATTGATCATGAATATTCTTTAATTTTAAGTGGTTTTTAGACGTTAAAAGGCCCTCTACATAAGCTCTACGTTTGTTCTACGCCGTAGCATATAACGAAGTGACTTGAGTTGTCAGGATAAATTAAAAAAAAATATATGGAATAATTCATGGTAAAGTATGTAATATGTAATTTCTTTGCAATTTTACGCTTTTCCTGTAACATAACGAGGTAGTCATAGAAAATTTAGTGTTAAGACATTCTGATCGCTGTTTTCCGTCGGAATTCAAGGCATTTCGTATTAATTTGCTGAATTCAACGTTACGCTTTGATTTACAAGAGTGGCGAAATGAAAATATAAGGTAAATATAATCATTAGCAGCTCGACTAGCGCTGCTCAACGATACACCAATTTAATATATTAATACTACAATACATTTTGGTATTGAATTCCAAGAACAATGTTTGTCTAACAAATGATTCCGGTTTCAACAACCAAAACTCTTATATCTTCCACAACCGTCGCTGAATCATTGCTTAAGGAGAGCGTACAGAAATGTAGTAGATTTTAAATTTAAATCAGTCAGCTCAAGAGACATTGTAAAGACATTTTTAATTCCTAGATATCAAAAAACATCGGATCACTGGGGTATCTCACCATGAAGCTTTGATTAGTTATATAATGAACGCTATTGCTCCTTACCTTTTGAATATATACAATAATTGTATGAAATGTAGTTGTGTTTCTGACACAGTGATGAAATTTAGTAAGTCATACCGATATTTAAATCGGGTAGCACATCAGACCCCAATAACTTTCGACCAGTATCTGTGCTACCCTCATTCAGTAAAATTTTTTAAAAAAAAAAATATTTTAAATAAATATTAATACTACATTTTGATTTACATAATCTTATGCATGAAAAACAGTATGAAAGCTTTACTAAGGGTCGTTCTACTGCTGACGCTGGTATAAATCTCTTAATGAAAATATTTCAAGTCGCGATTGAACACATTTACCTCCCCGTATGATAGAACATAGCAAACAAAACAACCACTAAGCTAAATGAATCAAAATATTTACAGTGCTTCTATACAATCCATCAATCTATCAAACAGCACTTCAATCCAGAATATTACACAAGGCGTGTTACGCGTACTAATATTTACATACTCGAATGTAAAATGAATAGATTGGGCCGAAAACATGTAAATTGAATAAATATATAGTTGTAAGTAATATCGAGAGGAATATAAAATATAAATATATTGGGAACTTATATAAAGTATATATGTAGTCATTCAAGTCAAGTTTTTTTATGATAAAAAGATGTATAATTTAATAATAATTCAGATTATAACGATAAGTATAAATCAACTTTAAATAAAATGTACTAAAAAGTAAAATTACGAATAACTCTAAAACTACGCGTCAGATCGTTACTAAATTTAAATGGGATCACATCATTGGTTCACCCAGTAAAAAAGATATGCAGTCCCACAGTGTAAAAAAAATCCATACTATTAATAATAATAATAATAAGCCGCAGGGCAGCTTAGTAACGAGCTGTTGGGGAGTAAGCGACCTGGACCTGAGACCTCAGAGGGAATTATGTTTATCCCCGCCTCTGGCTTGCCTTCATTGGCCGGCAGAGTGGAGCGCACAAAACTACTTATATGCTCGGAAAGGGTGGAAGTGCTCCAATCTGGCGTAATAACGGGAAACCCTGCTCACGAGCTCCTCGCGATGGTGAAACCAGTGCACACCTCTCAGCACCTTAGCCGACCACACTGATGTTGCGCCCAAAGGCACTACGCCGCTTTGTGGGGGCCCACATCAGTGGGAGGCAGTGCAAATCCGCTAACCTTTCAATTTGAGACTGTTGAAAAGGCGGACGTCCGATAGTCTCAATTAATAGCAACGGTACTTAGATCATCAAACTTCGTTCCATAGCCTATTTTAGTTTTCCATATGTTCCATAGCTCCCTACGCATTGACCGGTGACCATCTCTGAGCAATTGCCTATGGTTACTCAGAGATGGATCAGTCAATGCGTCAGATTAAAAAATATTGTTGTCTCAAAGGGGCCTCTACGTGTTGGACCTGTGTCCCCATGCAAGCCTTCAAGGACAGGGTTCCTTTGGTTTCCAAAGAACTTTTGTATCCCGAGATACAATAATAATAATAAACTTTATTTCGGAGTCATCCATATGGGTTAGTAACATTTAAACTTTACCTATTGTTAGTACAATGGTTCTCACTGGCACTTAAAAGGTTACCATGGTGGTGTAACTATCCCATTATTGTTATTTAGTTTCTGGTCCTGTACCTGTTTACTTAAGCTTTCTCTATTAAAGTAAACAAATCGACGAAATCTTATTCCCTCTGGCCACAAGTCATTATTCAAAAATATCTGTGTTTTGTTGTGTGGTACAAAACTTTATACGCATCATACGTCGCGTTTTGCATTTGTGTCTTTTGTTGTTATATCAATAATATTAGTTCCTTTCCTTTTTTTGAAAGCGATTAAAAAAGGAAAACGGCTAGCAAAAGGTGAGAGTCATAGTGATATAAAAACCACCGTAGTGTAGAAAGAAATATTGTGGAAGCTTTTTTTTAGCTTCACGCATTGTTTTGAGCAGAACCTAGAACAGAACCTTTAAAGTCTTTTTAGCTTTACACTTTTTCCCGGCATAGCAGTGCGAGTAGTTAGAGAGAATCTAGTGTTAAGCACTCTATTCTCAACTTTCCACCCAAATTTGAGACATTACGTGTTAAATGAGTGAACTCAATACCGCGCTTTGTTGCTTATTACCATCTGAATACAATCATTCATCCGAATGGAGATCGAACCCACAACCGACCATATTTTAATGACACTGTCCCACTGAACCACGATGGTTTCTTTAATATCTATATTATTTTATTAAAAAAAAACAAATCATGAATCACATTCATATGAAAAAAATATAATTATTAATGAAAATAGGAGCGATTATTTATAGAAATATTACTGAGCTCCATAGAGAACAACTATTGTAAGCTAAAGTAAAAGCATCCTTTGTCCTTTCAAAACAAAAACTTCAAAGTGCAGTATGAAAACAAATTGAATTGTATTCAGTTTTAGCTCTTAAGTGGATCTATTTTCTACAAGAATATCTAAAAGCTTTATACAAACTAATATAATGCTTCGTGGGAATATTGGAACCCCTTTATTGTTATAGTACCACTTTAAATGGATAGTATATATTTTATATAGTGGGAGTCAGACTCTTAAACATGTATGTTGTGCATAGCTTGGGAATCGAACCTGTTATATATAATATACTAGCATTCCGCCCGCGGCTTCGCTCGCGTGGAACTCGGTTATATCGCGCGACATGGTCATCATGGACATATAGTATTTCCCAAGGTCTAGACTATTTGTCAAAATTGGTTAAGTGGTTTAGGTGTGAAAGTTGTAAACAGTTAAACAATCTTACATGATTTTATGTTTGACAATAAGGAAATTCCTTACAAACTTTCATCCCCTATTTCAACCCCTTCTATCATTGTTTTCGCGGTAAAAAGTATCTTATGTCCTTTCCCAAGTTCAGTTCTATTTTTATACCGAATTTCATCAAAATCGGTTCAGTGGTTTAGGCGTGAAAGCGTAACAGATAGACAGACAGACAGACAGACAAACAGACAGACAGACAGACAAACAGACAGACAGACAGAGTTACTTTCGTATTTATAATATTAGTAAGGATACATAAATATAATATTAGTAAGGACACAGAGGCACAAATGTGAGACTCTAAACGCGACAGTTTGTGGGTTCGATTTCCATTTCAGGAAATGAAAATATTGTAGTAATATTAAGTATGTTCATTTCCTCGCTTTGATAACGAGGCAAAACGCGGCGTCGAGTTCCGCCACTAAACTTGCAATACCTTAATTCAGCAGGTGTCAGACTTTTAAACATGTATGTCATACATAGCTTGAGAATCGAACCTGTTATATATATTATTCAGATTCGATGTATCTGAAGTGTTGTATAATAATGAATTCTGCCTTTATGAAAAATCATAATAAAATCGCTAACGTCAAACATGGAAGCCAATAATCCTTTTAGTTGGGTATTGTTATAATCGTACAGACCGGACTTTAGACTGTTCTAGCTTTCCTTGGGAAAGTTGTGTGTGCAGGGGCGATAAGAAATTGTCGTCCCTTCCGCATTTTCAACAATTGAAACACCTCTTCGCTATTTATCTGTTTTATATCTTTCATAACATAGCATCTTTTCAGAAAAAGATTGAATATATATTTAAAATGCTTATATTTTTCCATATCTGGTTGAATTACCTTATACATACATAGCTTCACGCTGTATCCCGCATATAGCAGGGTAGGCAGAGGGAACTTAGTGTTAAGACACTCCGTTCCCCACTTTCCGCCGAATTGAGGCATTGCGTGCTGAGTGGCGGAACTGAACGCCGCGCTTTGCCTTGTTACCAAACCAATCCAGGAATTTCATTTTCTGGAGTGGGAATCGAACCCACAACTTGTCGAGTTTACAGTCGCACGTTTGTGCCTCTGCGCCAGGACATACGTTAATTTTTAGTCAAGACAGTCTCTTTTCTGCTTCCGTCTTGATATTGAAAATTTATTTCAAATTTTGAATGGACAAAATCAACGCCGCGTTCTATCTTAGTGTCTTTCTGTCCAGGAATTATTAACAAACTAGCTTTCCGCCCGCGGCTTCACACGCGTGGAATTCGGTTATATCGCGCGACATGGTAAGGAGTAGACTATAGTCTTTCCCAAGGTCTAGACTATTTGTCAAAAATGGTTAAGTGGTTTAGGTGTGAAAGTTGTAAACAGTTGAATAATCTTACATGATTTTATGTTTGACAATATTTATTTTAAGAGCCTGAATTTTCGTTTTACTTAAAATTTATTATTAATTTGAGAATAAACTAAAGTAGAAAGTACTTTTCCGAAACCAAAATACAAAAATGTATGATTTTAATAAGAAGGAATTTTGTTCCACTTTACAGTACGACTTTCAAATTATCCTCTAGATTGTTTGCGGGTGCGGTTGTTAATGAAAAATTGACAAAATTGTGTAAAACAATAAAGTAGTTGTTGTTTGTTGTCATGAAAAGTGTACCGGATGCTCCTCGTTGTGGATTTAGTAATGCAGTGGTACAGGTAATGAGAATGCACGCTGTACCATATGAAAGTCACGATGTCTTATCTGATGAGAACCTTGAACAAGGAATTAAAGAATATTCAAACTGTTCTACAATTCCACGAGTTTTCATCATTGGAGAATTTGTTGGTGGTTGTGACATAATAGCAAACTTTCATAATTTGTTGGTGGTTGTGACATAATAGCAAACTTTCATCCCCTATTTCAACCCCTTCTACTATTTTTTTCGCAATAAAAAGTATTCTATGTCCTTTTCCAATTCAGTTCTATCTTCATACCGAATTTTATCATAATCGGTTTAGTGGTTTAGCCGTGAAAGCGTAACAGACAGACAGACCGAGTTACTTTCGCATTTATAATATTAGTAAGGATGCAATTCCTAAGCCCCATCATGGCTTCAATATAAAACTTATTTATTTAATAGAAGTTCCTAGCTCAACAAATTCAATCATTGTAAAAATGGCAAAATTGTCTTTTGGTTGCTTACTATATCACATCTATTAATGGGTAAGAAATTAAACCTTTTTAAAGCTACTTGTCTTCCTAATCCACGGAAGTTTTTAATGATAATTTCATCTCACTGTTTGATCACAGTAGTATGTCTTAAATGTAATTGAAGCTCTACTGATAAGGAAACAATTTAACAAGTCACGTATTCTCAAACTTCTGTTGTGTAAGGAACGTGTCTCCATTTACGATTAAATTATTTATGTCTCGTTTATGCGTATATATATGTATCTAATATTAGATATAAATGAATACACTTGAATACGTGGAAAATAAAATGAAGAAGTTAGTTTGTCTTGTCCTCAAAATTAAATAACCTAAAATGACCTTCGACTTGGTTTGCGTGAACTATAAAATCTAAATATCTTTATATTGATTAATCATTGACCAGCAAACGAGGAGAAGAAAAACCACGTGATAATAAGTGGTTACTTTCGCCCATAGACGTCTACAACACCAGAGAAATTGTAAATGCATTGCCCAGAAGTGTATAAATATAAGGGGGAGGAAATTGGTGGTAGGAGGTTCGTCCTCCGTCTGGCTCGCGACCACTATCATGTCAAAGACGAACCGCCAAATATCTTATGATGTGTTCCGGTTCGATGGCATGTAAGCCAGGTTTTCCCCTTTCCCACCCATCCTTTCCCCAAATGTGGTGGTTCCGATAGCGGACTACTACATTATCCTCCCTTTTCCATCTGTATCCTCTAGGTTGGCAGCGCACTCTAGTACATCTCTTGTGTTGTAGATGTTCTAAAGCGGGCGAAGGTAACCACCCACCACCAGGCGGTCCCTTCTGCTCGTTGCCATCCGGTATCCATAAAAAAAAAAAAAAAATATAAGGGGAGGAAGTAATCCGTTTCGTAAGAATGTCGAGAAAACCTCTCTTAGTGCTCGCATGCACCACTCCCAAGGAATCTACATGACAAATTTGACCTTTCTGTAGCTAGTAGTTTCGTCTGTACGTTGTTTGTCAGCTAATCAGTAACGTAATTGTTTTAAATATACCTATACTTTTTTATGGGAAGGACAAGGCAATCGATCGTTCATGTCACCTGATGGTAAGTGATCATCTATGTTCAGGACCCCTGGTAACACCAGAAGAGCTACAGGTGTGATGTCGGGCATTATTATTTTTTTAACAGGGTAGTCAGAGAGAATCTAGTGTCAAGACACTCCGTTCGCCGCTAGCCACCGAAATTAGAGACAATGGATTAATAGTGGTTTAAGTGGCGGAACTCAACGTCGCGTTTGGTTTTATCAGAGCAAAGAAAAAAAATATATTAATATAATTGAAATGGTATTCGAACTCACAACCAATCGCATTTACAGTCAGATACTGTCCCACTGCACCACAATGGTTTTTATATAAATAATATTCTTTTCCAATAATATTAACCCTTTATTTCCATACAATATATATTTTTAAACGTTTAAACGGCTCATAAAAATAATAATCCAATAAGCTTAGATGAGCCTGTATCAGCTCGTAGTAATCCGATTAAAAATTCATATAGCTTTAAAAGCTTTACGCTACTACCAATATATTGATTACTAGCAAAAGGTGTGTCGAGTTTGTTGGGGATAAATATAATTTTTTGTTATTTTTTGCAAATAAAATCGACAAAATATTCTATCGTATTCTGTATACAAAAGGGAAGAGAGTGACTAGTGTTAAGACACTCCGTTCTCAACTTTTTTTATATAATAAAGATAATACAAATGAGCGTTCGAGTCACCTTATGGTAAGTAAACATCGCCGTCCACTACCCCTTGTAACACTAGAGAAACAACAAGTACGTTGCTATATGCGACATCGTGTGTTGAGTGGCGGAACCTAACGCCGTGGTTTTATTATGTCAAAACGTTTAAATAATATTTAAATATGAACATCCCTTCAAATTGAACCCGCAACCGTTGCGATTACGGTCAGATACTTGAACAGAAACCATGATAGCGTCAGCTGGCTATACAATATAGGAAAAAAAACGTTTTTTCATTCATAGTGCTTTTATGAATATGGTAACGACTATCTATTTTAATTTGTTCATCGATCTGAATAATGTTACATACTGTATCTGTTGTAATGTAATTGTATTCTTAACTACTTGTCGCTTGCAACTTCCTTCTTGTGTTCACCATATTTTAAATTCGCTCTTTCGTAGTTTTGACTAAACGTAAAATTCCATTTGTACGTACTCCTGTAGCAATGTTTGAAAATCTTCTCTTGCAATCCTCTCTTTTACTCTCTTTTACTCTCATTTTCAGTCACTTAGTAACGGAACAGTTTTCGAAGTCCCATATAAAAAAAACTGAAGTTAACAGTTTTTTATATCTGTCCCAGGGGTGAATAAATTGATAAGTCGAATTGCATTACAATTTCTTAAAATATTAATAGGTACTAAGATATTTTATTTAAGAGCTTCTTGTGATTATTTGTTAGTCTCATCCATCTATTTTTGTAAGTATAGGACAATATTTAAAAACTATAGTTTTACAAATTAAACTTATATATAAGTAATTAAACTTAAAAAGTCATCTCAATGTTTTAACGGGCTTATTTTATAAGTACTTTATATAGACTTACCTGCTAACCGTATCACAAAGGTTTCAGTCAAGCCCCGATCCCAACAATTTAATAAGCACCCTTTATTTTACAGCCGACATTTTTGAGCAAATCCATTCAAAGGGAACAAATTTATTAGAAAAGGTATTACGGGTGACAATTTGAAACATCGGACGGATCTTTGAAACTTAAATTTGAGAATATAACGTGCTTCCTTTTCCTTTCCTGTTGGCAGGTGTCAATGTCGAATAACAGATTATAAAAATATATAGAGACTTGTCGTGGCACAAGTTTGCAACTGTAAACGCGACCGCTTGTGGGTTCGATTCCCATGCCAGGAAATGAAAATATTAAACAATACCTAATGTATTAACTTCCTCGCTTTGGTAACAAGGCAAAGCGCGGCGTCAAGATCCGCCACTCAGCATGCAATGCAAGTGGGCGGGAAGTCGAGAACGGAAATGTTAAAAGAGAACGGAGTGTCTTAACACTAGCTTCTCTAGTTCCCTCCACCTACTCTGCTATACATACACAGCGTGAAGCTAAAAAAATACTAGTTGACCCGGTGAATTTCGTACCACTATATTCTTTTGCCGGCAATACTGATATTTTTAAATATTTTCTATTACATTTTTAATATTTTTCACACAGATTTTTTCTTAACAATAACGAATATATAAAAGAAAGATTTATCCAATTTGGTGCAGTTGTTTGGAAGTTATGCGCGTATAAATATTTCGGTGATTCATTTTTGTTTATATAGATAATATTAATCCGATTGCTATCGCCACAGATTATTATTTTTGTAATCTTTTTTTTTTTTTTTATACCACGACGGTGGCAACAAGGCACACGGCCCACCTTTTTGCCGGCAATACTGGATATTTTTAAATATTTTCTATTATTACATTTACATTTTTATTATTTTTTCCACACAAATTTTCTTTTTAGCAATAACGATCATATAAAAGAAAGATTTATCCAATTTGGTGCAGTTGTTTGAAGTTATGTGCGTATAAATATTTCGGTGATTCATTTTGCTTATATAGATAATATTAATCCGATTGCTATCGCCACAGATTATTATTTTTGTAATCTGTCAAAAAGCTACACCGAAAGGCTGAACAACAAAATAAATATTACGTATTGATGATGAATCGAAGTAGGATATTTTATCTCAGATCTAGGAAATTAAAATATTAAATAATATTTAGTATTTTTATTTCTGCCTCTAGTACTTGCTGCCACCAGTACCAACAAAGTGCGGTTGAGTTCCGCCACTCAGCAGGCAATACCACAATGCGGCGGAAAGCGGAAACCGATATGTCAAAAGAGAATGGGTGTGGCTACCACTTGAGTTCTCTGATTTACCTCTGCGCCGTGCAATACGCGTGATACAGCGTGAATCTAAAAAGAAAAAAAATATTCTGATACTTCTAAAACCATAATTATGTTTATACGAAAGCCTATCAGAAGGTATAAATTAAATTAGAGATACGAGTTCCCTTCACCATGCAAATATTTGCTAGCGTAATTGCACGTCGTTGTTTCCTAATAGATGCGAAACAAAAGGAAAGGGAAAAATTTATTACGTCTCGTTAGCTTATTAGATAAAGATAAAACGTGGGTTACATATAAGTAGAAAATCACATATTGAGCGCATATATTGGCCAGTCGTGGTGCACAAGCTTGCGACTTGTGGGTTCGATTTCCAGTCCAGGTAATGAAAATATTAAATATTTATAAAAATTAATCTTTAGTATTTTCATTTTCTAGCTCTGGTAATAAGGCAAAGCGCGCTGTTATGTTCCGCCACTAAGCACGCATTGCCCTAATTCGACGGAACGGAAATCTTAAGAGAACGGAGGGTTCTAGCACTAGGTTTTCGGGTTTCCTCTGCCTATTCTGCTATATGCAGGAGTAGGCAGAAAGAACCAAGCATTAAGACACTTCGTTCTCCTCATTCCTAAACGATAATTGACATTATTCATATATTTAGTTATTTTTTTTTTATAAACGACAATAAAAGATATTCTAATATATTGTAACGTCGCATTAAACCCTACCACTTAACACGCAATGCCTCGTATTCGGCCGGAAAATGGCGGACGGAGTGTCTTAACACTAAGTTCACTTCACTTTAACTACACTGCTATGCAGGATAAATCGTGAAGCTACGTTACGTTTTAATATATCATATTCAAAATGAAAGCAAACCACATTTATCCCTTTATCCCCCGGGATGGGCGTGGCTGAGGGAGGGGCGCTGACATCACGCGTGACGTAGTCGTGACGCGCGACCCAGATACAACGCAAGTATTTGAGCTTTTACTTTACTTGTTTAGTAAAAAGCAACAAAACATTTAAATATTTTTGTATATTTTCGCCAGCTTTGTTTCAGGTCAGCTACTGATTAAACAGAGCCTTATTATGAAAATAATGCCTGTTTGGATATTAAGGTAGCTTTAAATAAGATCTTTTTTTTTGCTTCTCGCACATAGCAGTGTAGGCTGAGGGAAGAGAACCTAGTGTTAAGACACTCGGTTATCTTTTAAAAGTTTCTGATCCCCAGTTTACGCCGAATTGAGGCATTGCGTGCTGAATGACGGAACTGTACGCCGCGCTTTGCCTTGTCACCAGACAATAAAATGTGACAGGTAGTTTTTTTAATTAAAAAATAAAATTTGTAGCACAAGCATATACGTTGCGGTCAATTATAGATTTATGAAAATAGATATTGTATTTCGCATAATAATTCTTACCATAATTCAAGATAATAATTTAATTTTATAACCTGTTTGTTTTGGATAATGCTTTAGGCATAAAATATTAAGTAAATTAATTCTTGTGTTGGCAAAAATGTAAGATTTTGTGTCTGAAAAAATTATAACAAGAGTACAAGCGCGGATTTAAGCGTGTTATTTGAGGATATTGATGTTTAAACAGCAATTAATCTTGAATAAAGGTACTTATATATTTTTATGTTATTGTATATTTTATTGGAATTATGTTTACAAATATTTAAAATATAAAACATTCGTGTAGGAAAATTCAAAGTGGACACAGTGATATGCCATGGGATTTTCGTTACGTGGCGATCGTGGCATCGTGGAGAGGTGGGAGAGGGTGACAGTAACCACAAATGGTTATAGATTCGATGCCTTCTTGGGAGAATGATTATATTAAAATTATTCTCACTTAGTTGGTCTGGTAAGACAAAGTGCGTCATCATCGAGTTCCATCACTCAACACGCCATGTCTCGAATTCACGAAGAAAATAGAGAACAGTGATTTGACACTAGAATTTCTCTGACTACCCTGCTATATTATGCGGAAGAAGACGTGAAGCTGAAAATAAAACAATAATGATTGACAATTGAAATTGCAAAAGTGGACAGAGTCATATGTCACTCAATCTTCTTTGTGACTTTAAATAAGTTTATTTTTTTTATTGTTTTTTTTGTAATTTGTATGTAAATTTATTTAGAAGGCGTGACTGTGGGTGTGGTGCGGACGTCACGTGACGTGGTCGTGACGCGCGTTCCAGATAGCAATGTAAATATTTAAGCTTTCCGCAATTGTTGCCGGGGTCATACAATATCGTTAGAGGGAACGTAAAAGCTGAGTGTTGAAATACTCCTTTTACGTATACAATGTATTGAAGATACGCATGGATGAAGTTGATGTGTCACATTTCGGATTTTGATAGTTCTAGGCGTGTAGGAAAATTTTAAGAAAATAATAACTTTAAAATTTGCATTTTTTTTTTATATACCACGACGGTGGCAACAAGGCACACGGCCCACCTGATGGTAAGTGGTTACCGTGGCCTATGGACGCAACACCAGGGGCATCACCCACGCGTTGCCGACCCTTAAAACCTATTTATTCCCCTTTTGAAGAACCCCATATTGCTTGGCCTCTGGGAAAACCTCGGCAGGGAGATCATTCCACAATTGGAGAGTCCGCGGAAGAAAGTTCCTTTGAATCGAACTGTTCGGGACCATTTAGGCTCCAAAGTGTGAGCATGAACTCCCTGTCGATGGCGAGCGGTGCGATGGTGAAAAGTTTATTAAGACTTAATAAAATAAAAAAAATATGATCCAAATCTTTATACATAAAAATTAATGTTTGTCTGTATGTTCTTTATAGAATCTTGAACCAAGCATTTGGTCATGTGATGATCTTTAGCAAAGTTGTTATGCGTGAACCCACGAAGGTTTCTAAGTGGGTACGACCAATTTTCGACAGACAGCGCCATACATTTTTTTTTCGAAATTAACAAAATCATTAAAATTACTCAAGATTTGAATATTTGTATATAATGTCTTTGCTTCAAATTTATTTTAAGTGGCGTAGCAACGCGCGCAGGGTACCGCTAGTCGTAATTATAAAAATAAACAGCTATTCAATATTTTATTGAGAAAAGAGGAAATTCCTTAGTAATCCATTGATTTACCGTATGGGTCAGTTGGTGTTGCAGAACGAGGACTTTGGAGAAACGCATAAGACATACGACCTAAGTGTAAGTTTAGCAGGAGCCCTTAAGTGATTTTGCTGTTTCCTGTCGGTTCCTACCTCTACCGCGTATAAATTACTTGTAAGCCCATTCTTGTTCAGTTCATTGTTAAATTCGTAATACTAAGTCACTCAGAAATGGATAGGTAGGTAGGTTTGTTTCCATGGAACTATAAAAGCGCGCCTACTCCCACCTCAAAGGCCGGCAACGCACCTGTAGCTCCTCTGGTGTTACACGAGGCCGTGGGCGGCGGGGATCACTTACCATCAGGTGACCCGAACGCTCGTTTGCCTTGTCCTTTCCATAAAAAAAAATAACTCTAAGAGTACTAAACGTCTTCGTTACCCGTGGTTCCATCAGTGTAAAATGAAAGAAAAAAGAAAGAAAAAAGACAGTCTCATTGCTTAGACTTCGTTCCGGACACATTTTTTCAAATAAATTTAAATACATGTTGGGTCTAGCTTATTCAGAGAACTGTCAACAATGTAACGTTACTGACGATATTTACCACTTATTGTTGGAATGTGTGCGGAATGAAGCGCTGCGGCCACATTGGTTGAAAAGTTATAATATAGGTATGTGTAATAGTGTTTTCGCCAAATATCTTATGATGTGTTCCGGTTCGATGGCATGTAAGCCAGGTTTTCCCATTCCCACCCATCCTTTCCCCAAAATGTGGTGGTTCCGAGAACGGAATACTACATTGTCCTCCTCTTCCATCTGTATCCTCTAGGTTGGCAACGCATCTACAACACCAGAGATGTTCTAGATGCGTTGCCAACCTGTTCATGGGCGAAGGTATCCACTTACCATCAGGTGGTCCTTCTGCTCGTTTGCCATCCGTTATCCATAAAAAAAAAAAAAAAAAAAATAGTGTTCTTGCAAAACCATTATCAAATGACGCAAAATTGTTGACTGAGCTGATGGAATAATTAAGCTTATGAATTGTACGGGGGTGACTTAGTCAGTGTCGTGGCTAAAACTCCCAAGTTAAAAATAAAGAATAAAAAAAAAATCATTGCACTTAATTCCTCTACTACTAAAAATATTTAACCGTTTACTTCATTTAACATTCTGCTTAATTTTTTTCTTGAAATTATAATTTTGGAATGTACCTTCACTCATACGTGTTTTCTATTATAATATGAAAAAGGTAAAAGCCTAAATAACTGAACTGAACAAAATTACATTACTATTGGGAAAAATGTTTATTTATTTTTTAAACTTTACGCTGTATCTCTAATGTACCTAATATACGCTGGTAGAGCAGGCAGAATGAACCTGAGGACCTAGTGCTAAGACACTCCGTTGTCTTAAGATTTCCATTTCCCATTTTTCGCCTAATTGGGGCAATGTGTGCTGAGTGGCCGAACTCTATGCCGCGGTTTGCACTGTTCCCAGATTTAGGCAATGAAAATACTAAATATTAATTGCTATAAATAATTGATAATTACCTAACGTAAGAATCGAACTCACAACAAAAAACATGAAAAGACCATAGAGATTATGGAGAGATATTTCAATTTTCACCTTAGCGATCAGAATTACTAATCCGTCGATCGACACAGGCAAATAAAACTAGTAACGTGATATATTTATATATTTCTTTTTTTTAGCTTTACACTGTGTCCGCCAGCAACGCCTGTCGTGGCGCAGAGGCACAAGCGTGCGACTGTAAACGCGACAGGTTGTGGGTTCGATTCCCACTCCAGGAAATGTAAAAGTTTAGTATTTTCCTTTCCTGGGTTTGGTAACAAGGCAAAGCGCGGTGTTGAGTTCCGCCACTCAGCATGCAATGCCTTAATTCGGCGGAAAGTGCGGAACGGAGTGTCTTAACATTAGAATCTCAGGTTACCTCTGCCTACCCTACTATATGCGGGATACAGCGTGAAGCTAAAAAATATATATAGAAAGTAAAACATAGCGATTTTAAGTTTACTATATAAGGAATTTTCTTCTGAAGAAAATTCTGCTCGTTCAAAAGTTGGTATTAACACAAGCGAACTCGACCTTTGACCAACATCTCAGTATTGACTTTGAAATCCGTTTAACTTCCTATTCTGTCCTTCGTTTGCTTTATTTATATAGTATAATATTCTCCTGCATGTCGTGGAAGTGGCAGAGGCACAAGCGTGTGACTGTAAATGCGACAGCTTGTAGTCTGATTCCCACTCCAGGAAATGTAAAGTTTATTATTTTCATTTTCTGGGTTTGGTAACAAGGTACCTCTCTCGGCTTCGGAGCTCGGCTTCCGCAGCTCAGCACGCCATGTCTCAATTCAGTGGAAAGTGGGGAACGGAATTGTTAAAAGAGAATGAAGTGTCTTAACACTACCTTCTCAGGTTCCTTCTGGGCCTACCCCAAGTTATATGCGAATACAGCGTGAAGCTATAACAAAAAGTTATATTGTATTCGCCATAGCAATATATAAATTTTGCGGTAGTGTCTTGTACCTTCATAGTGCATAAACTGTTATAACCTGCCTGCCTGTTTACAGATAGAAATCACTCTCGACTCGTTTTCATGATTTTTTGGGGAAAACTTTAAAAATATTTCTATTTTATGATCTGCTCAGATCAAGTGCGGCAGTGAGTCCTGCTAAACATCATGTAATGCTCTAAATTCCTCCAAGCACTTTAAACCAATTAAACCATACATTCCTAATGACAAACACTATCAAATTTGGTATAAATAAAATTATTATTAATGATTTTCAGAAAGGAAAAAGAAGAAAAAGAAAGGGTCATGTAAAAGCACGAGGACCCTTTGATGTGGGCAGCATGTTTAATGGTAATCACCTGACGTGGCGAAAGAAGTATGCAGGCACTGCTGCCTTTGACGCTCTGTTTCTATGACTACCTCCGCTAGGGATGGGCAAAGTTGAAGTAAGTAATAAATAAATGCTACATTATTATTGCTCCATTAAGATACTATGTGATTTTTTGATAGGTATATTCTTAGGCATGGTTATGAAAAACAAAACTCAACATGGAATTTTCAACTTGAAATCAAAATGTCTTAAATTATTATTGGCACAAGATTTACCAAACAACTGTTTATTAAAACATATAAATTTTACTAAAATACTCCTTGCTTGAATTCTCCAGGTCTGAGAACGCATACGGGCGCAAAGTGATTAGCGCTGCCTGAACTCTGGTGATTCTCTAAACGCCAGATAAGAACCAAACTTTAAACCACACATAATTACTTGTTCTGAAATAAACCCTTGTTTAAAAATGACGGTAATTAATAGAAAAAGGATTAGTTGTGCATAAACAAGAAGTCTGAACTTATAATTATTCATTTCATTGGTAGATTCGGTCGTTAGGAGAAGGACAGAATCTGGCCAGTGTCAAATGCAAGAGTTCCAAATAGTTTAAATAAGAAACAATCAGTCCAGTTGTATAACCTGACAATAATAAAATGTGGAGTAAGATTTTGGTTTATCTGTAAGGCAGCTCAAAACATGTCTGGTAAACGCGATTGAGTATTGGAAATGTTTATATTTGTAATATAGACATTTTACTGTGTATGTGGATAGCAGCAGATATGAGCCGTTGAGTTCCAGTAGAGCTTAAAAATGCTGCTGGTTTTTTTGTTACGTATTGCCATATGATAAGAACCTCAAAACCAAACCACATACCACATGTAAGCTTTGAAATAAAACTTTTTTGTATAAAATGCATTTGCATCATAGAGTGTATTTTACGTTGCAAACAAGAGGTCTGAATCCGGCACTATTCATTTACGGCATTCCGTCGCTAGGAGAAAGGACAGAATTCAAAGTGTCAACAGAACAAGTAAAATAGGCTTGTGTACTCAGCAATAACGGTCCAATCGGATAAATACTAAATGTGAGTGGATTTTGCCGGACATTGTGGCGCAGTTCAAACATGTTCATAAACGCGATTATATTGGAAATGCGTTTATATTTGTAATACAGACATTTTACCGTATAATAGTAGTAGATACAGCGTTGAGTTCCGAAGCTTAAAGTGTCGTTTCTTTTGCATATATTGTAAAACATACAGATGTGATCGAAAAAATATAATATGTACCTATATTGATTTTTTAATTCAGAATAATTTTTCTCATAAGAAGTGGGTGAAAGTTCTCGAAAATGAAACCGCATATAAACATTCGTTTGCGGTAGGAGGTTCGTCCTCCGTCTGGCTCGCGACCACTATCATGTCAAAGACGAACCGCCAAATATCTTATGATGTGTTCTGGCCCGGGATGGCATGTAAGCTGTAGCTTTCCTCTTCCCACCTATCCTTTCCCAAAATCTGGTAGTTCCGATAGCGGACTACTACATTGTGTCCCTCCCTCTCATCTGTATCATCCTCTAGGCTGGCAACGCATCTAGAACATCTTCTGGTGTTAGATGGTCATGTGGCAAAGTGGTGGCCATTTTCTACTATCAGGTGGTCCTTGCTCGTTTGCCATCCGTTATCCATTCGAAAAAAACATAAATACTTAATATGTGTCCACAGCAAAAGTAGAAGTCTACGTATATGACCACGAGCGACTGTAAAGTGTTCGAAACGTCGTGTTTTCTGAAATGTATTTTCAAATACCGAAATATACGCAATTAACTAAATTAAAATAGTTTCATTTAAAAAGACATAAAAAACCACTTGAAAAACCTTTATTAAAGAAAATAAAAATCTTATTAAAGAAAAAGGAATAATAGAATTTAACATACCTGTCGCAAGGCGACAGGTTGTGGTTCAATTTCTGTTCCAGGAAATGAATTTTTATTTTCTGATTATAAGGCAAAGCGCACTGAGTCCTGCCACTCAAAGCAAGCAATGTCTCGATCTTCGGCGGAAAGTGGAGAACGTAAATATTAAAAGAGAAATGAGTGTCTTAACATTAGGTGCTCTTGGTTCCATCTGCTCACCGAAGTGTGCAAGATACGCATGAAGCTAAAAAAGCTGAACTTTCACATCAAACTATCTTCAAATTTTGTCTACATTTTGGTAGTATTTAATCACAGCGTTTGCTTCGTTGTGATAACGGACAGAATGGACAATGTAAACAGAGCTAGTAAATTGCCTTTGTACTAAAGCCAAGGCAACAGTCAATCTGATAAATATTATCACAATAGAGGATTTTGACGTTATAGTGGCGCCTTTGTGTCGAGCCTGTGCAAATGCAGTGATAATACTGGTTCAAGTCTTGCATGGGCGAAATGTAGCTATATACATTTATATGAGTTAATGACTTTGCTTGGTGGTAGGAGGTTCGTCCTCCGTCTGGCTCGCACCAATTATCATGTCAAAGACGAACCGCCAAATATCTTATGATGTAACGCCATTCCATCTTTTTCCCAGAACAGAGGAGCCGGATAGCGACTACCAACACAGCTCCCTCCATTCGTAAAGGGCAAACGCATCTAGCACATCTCTTTGCAAGCCAGATGGTCATGGGCGACAGTCCACTTTTACCAGGCCAGGTGAATCTAGCTCGTTTGCCATCCGGTATCCACACACACAAAAAAAAAGCACTTTCCCATTTCGGCATGCAATATCTAGAGGAGTTAATACCGAAGAAAGGAGAGTCTTGCTTCACAAAAGTCTACGTGAGTAGATTGTTAGGTAAGCGGACAAGGTAAAAAATTGAAAGTATCAACAATTTAAAATGAAAAATACCAGAAACGATTAAATAATATATTTTATTCCATCAATTAAACAATTATCGAGAAAATATAATTATGAATTAAAGAAATACCGATTAAATGTGAATATTTGCAAGGACAGTCCAAAAAACAACCAATCAAAGAACAAAAGTAAAAAATAATAATATGAAAGCAATAAAATTGAACCTGCATCGACCTGCATGGCAAAGTATAGTGCTGCCCATATAAAACGTTGACGACGTAAGATATGTAAGATTCTTGGGTCGCGGCTGTCTCAATTAGTAACAGCTTTCTTCCAATTGTGCACGCTCTTGCTCTCATTTGCATTTTGAGTACATATTTATACTTACGTAAGCTGGCGAGTGATTATTGTTATAATAGTGTTGGTTCTCGTGCTTAATAACAATAAATTTACAGTTAAAGCTTTCATTAAAAAATGATACACGATGTAAACACTTCCGATTTTGGGCGACTGACAGTCATCGCATAACCGAAATTGCTGTAAAAAGCTAAAATTTTGCATGAAGGTTGCTTAGGGAGTGGAGAAGGGCACTGAGATTTGATTTTCCGAGAGAGTTTACAGTAGATATTTATATATTGTCATAAATAATTTTAAATTAATAGTTAATAGATAAAGAGAACGTAGTGCTTGAACACTACCTTCCCCACTTTCTAAAACTGCAGAACTCGAGACATTATATATAGAGTGAATGCGTGATGGAAAGACACATAATATCACAACATTCATTCACAGTGTTCGACAAACTTTTT
The DNA here is from genome assembly GCA_033558755.1 of Philaethria dido. NCBI lineage: Eukaryota > Metazoa > Arthropoda > Insecta > Lepidoptera > Nymphalidae > Philaethria > Philaethria dido. The sequence continues at coordinate 114,961 of JAKGSA010000664.1, forward strand.
CGTATAAAGTGACATACACGTTCGAACATACACGTTGAGTAAAAATATACCGCATGCCTTTCTACTTCCTTTGAAGTAGGAAGACAGAATTAGTAGTATCCTGCTCCTTAATATCCATTTATTTGAAATTTCATTTAATGTTACCTGGTTCAAAGTGAATAATTTGTTTATAAACGAAAGATGGGTGAAAGTGGATCATTCTTTATAAGGATAGCTAGTATTCTGATGTCCAATTTAAATTAGTTAAGATCGGAGGACTTGTTTTTTGAAATATTCTTTAATAATTTTTGGTCCATTTTATTTGAAGTAATCTCTTGTTTTCGTGAAAAATTTAATTCATCATAAATACATACATACAAACCCCACTGTATCCCATATATACTCAGGGTAGGCAGAGGAAACCTGGTGTTAAGACAATTGAGGCCGAATTGAGGCATTGCGTGCTGAGTGGCGGAACTCAACGCCGCTTTGCCTTGTTACTAAGCCCAGGAAATCAAAAATTCCATTTCCTGAATGGTAATCGAACCCACAACCTGTCGCGCTTACAGCTCCACGCTTGTGCCACTTAATTATCAGGACCAACTAAAACCGACACATGTAGCCATTAAAATGATTAGTATAATTTAATAAGGGACTAAGGGAATTCAAACACGTCATTCACGGAAAATAAGTAATCTAAATATGTTAGTGAAGCGTACAGTTAGTGTACAATTATGAACAAGGAAGCTAAATTCAAAACAATAGGCGACATACTGTCACGGCAATCTTGACAACCTTTTGTTCTCCGCTAGCGTATACCTGGATCAAAACATAAATAACAATTCATATATAATATAAAATAAAAATTATATATACATATAAATAACAAACAAACAAACAAACAAATATTCTTTATTGCACACAAATAAACAAATAACATAGAAGTAGTAATAGCGTACAATAAGGCGGCCTTATCGCTTAAAGCGATCTCGAAGCGAAGCGAGCCCATCGCGCTGCAGAGAGAGGAGTTTGGAGAGTGCCTGGGACTTACGACCCAAGTGTAGGTTTAAAGGGCCCCTTTAAAATGCATGCATGCATTAACGTTCACCCTCACTGTCCTTAATTTTTAACCTTAATTCAAGAGAGATTAGCGAAACTTAACGCCGCGCTTCGTTTTATTCAGTAATTTCTATATTTTTATGATTTTTTATATAATAATCACATAACTTTTATTGATAAATTATTTTATACATTCTTAAATCCACTTTACCACAAACGGGAACACAACCCACAATCACCTCATTCAGTCATTTACGCACAAACATTTTTTTGTATATCTTTAGGCGAACTGTTTTGAAAACGCCTGGAATGTGTATACATAATTCACGAAATGAGCGCTATTAATTTAAACGATGATAAAAATAAGGGCAAGTGCTACGCATTTTTGGGGCCGTAAATTCTAAATTAATAGGCACTAAATTTAGTATCGTTGGAAATTATAATTTCCAAAGTAGCTAATTTGTACTATTTGTGACGGTGACACAGGAGTATAATGAGCTTGAATACCACGAGGGTAGCAAATTCGATAATTTGAATTATTTTGATGATTTTGGAAACAGATTTTGCTGTTTTTTTTTTTTTTTTTATGGATAACTGATGGCAAACGAGCAGAAGGACCACCTGATGGTAAGTGGTTACCTTCGTTCATGAACATCTACAACACCAGAGGCGTTGTAGATGCGCTTTCGCCAACCCAGAGGATACGTGAAGGGGAGGAGGACAATGTGGTAGTCCGCCATCGAACCACCACATTTTAGGAAAGGATGGGTGGGATAGGGGAAACCTGGCTTATGCCATCGAACCGGAACACATCATAAGATATTTGGCGGTTCGTCTTTGACATGATAGTGGTCGCGAGCCAGACGGGTGACGAACTCTCTATCACTGAAAAACAGCTGGCTATTTATAATGGTAAATAATAACTGTTTTTATATTACTGTTGAATACTTTTTAGCTTCACGCTGTATTCCGCAATATGCAGGGTAGGTAAAGGGAACCTAGTGCTTAGACGCTTCAAGGTTCTCTTTTAATATTTCCGTTCCCACTTCAGTTATCACGTTTTATTCTTACTAATATTGATTTTTAAAATGTCTCTGATGTAAGGAAGACAATGACAAAAGACGACGAGTGTTTAGCACTACCATATAATGTAAAATATTAAAGAGAAAATTAATATACCAAAACATTTCAATAATTTCTAAGTGAGTATAGAACTCCACAACCATGGCAAGTTTACAGTGAGATGCTACGATCCACTGCGCACGATGAGTTACTTGGGAACTCTGGGGTTTAAGCATTTCATTTTCCTCGCTTTAGTTTTGCTCAAGACAAAGACGGTGCTGAGTTGCGTTACTGAACACAAATATCATTTATTCACTGAAAAGTGCTTTTACTGTATGGTATGGTAAACTGCATAAAGCTATGCGTGAAAACGGGTGTGGAAGTTACTTAAACATTGACTTGAGCAGGATTCAAATCTGTGCAACCATTGGCATGTACTTTTGAAAAGTGAGCTATAACGGTAAAAGAATCATAAGAATAATAAAAACATTCACAAAATGTTAATTTAAACAGCTTGCAGCTTTATTTACATAAGTATTAAAAATTGATTTGAACTCCTTGAAATTTTCTTACTTCGCTGCCGACATTTTTTTATTTTCCTATCTCCTATCAGAAATTTAAATAGCTTTGTGCCGTTAATTAAATGCTCAAATTGTTTATTTTTATATCTTTGCTGTATTTCTTAAAGAATCTTGTAGGTAATTATTAATATAGGAGAAGAAACTCCATGGATAGACACCGCATAGGTGTCCATCGCGTGGCAGAGATAGGAGCTTGAGAGTGCCTGGGATTCTATGACACACAAGTACAGCTTTATAGCCCTCTTGTGCATTACTTGGCTTACCTACCTTGATCAAACGGAAAAGATCCAACTAGTGCCGCCTTTGGATTTACAAAAAAGGAAAAGAACTGATGTTAGTTGCAAAAGCTGATATATTCTAGGATATTGCAAAAAGATTTCGCTGCTATACATCTCGCGTCTACCTCTACCGCGTATGAATCAGTCTGAACCTATTCCTGGTAAAATACAAGTACAATGACAGGTATGTGCAGCTAAATAACATTTTTTATGGCAAAAAAATCTTGGCAAAAGTAGGTCCCGTGAGGATTGTAGGCGACTATTAAGAGAAAATATGCCGAAATTCCTGCGGTAGTGGTATATTTGAGCGGTATATATTACGTTATGCAGATAAAACGGAAGATAGAAATAGAAATAGTATGACAAGGGTGATAAAGTCCACGGGAAGGAAGTTGCGGACAACAACTAGTTCACCTAAATATTTTTAACTAATCTATAACACAAATAGTGGAGTTCTAAAAATGTTTTATTTCATATTCTTTGATAGACACCGTTCACTGAAAAAATTGAATACTTGTCGTTTCAGTGTCTCGAATAACCCAAAGTGACACTAAAGTCACTTTCGATTCTTTTAAAAAGTAATAGTATCTATATACAGATATTATGCATGGAAGAAGAAGTGCACAAAGTCATTATTTTTATAATATGCATTTTAATATACTACCATGTATTTGACATACATACATACATAGCTTCACGCTGAATCCCGCATACAAAATGACATACATATTGCTATCGCTTGTTTTACGCGTCAACGGGTCTACAAATAAATATAGTCAAAGTCAAAGTCAAAGTCAAAGTCAAAGTCAAATAATTTTATTCAAAATACCACCGGTTCACTAAATGTAATGCCTCAGACCTGAGAAGAACCGGCGCAA
>JAKGSA010000664.1:118897-132349 GCA_033558755.1 Philaethria dido
TATTCGACAATGGTTTACAATTCTTTATTATTGGCAATAATACCTTTGAAACAGACTGTAACGAGCATTTCATTCCCAAGGTGTGTTATCATTTATAAAATCACTAATTAGGTAATAACCTTTAACACACAAACGTCTTTTTACAATTTTTTTAAATTGTAAAATATAGTTTGCCTGTTAGAGCCCTTAACTGTGCTCCGAAGGCGTATCATGCTAAAAATAAAATAAACATGGGAGACAATTTATGAAATAGCATAATTCATTCAATAAGTTACAATAGTTATTATTAACGGTTTGGCAATCGGGCAAGCACCTGATTTGATTTAGTGCCAGCGGCATTGAAGCGAATCATTGACACATTGTTACTATCACAATTATGATTATATTATAATTTATGACGACATTGTTACGCAGTTGAGTTGTGTGTGAACTCGATGGTTCTCGGTTCGAATCTATGAAAGAAAATATTTATAATTTGTTATTTTATGTCCAAATTACCTATATATTTTTTTACAAATTGTAGTCTTTCTCGCATATAGCAGGGTAGGTAGAGGGAACCTGAGAAAGTGTTAAGACACTTTCCATCGAATTGAGGCATTGCGTGTTGAGTGGCGGAACTCAACGCCGCGCTTTGCCTTGTTACCAAACCCAGAAAATAAATATACTAAACTTTTACATTTTCTGAAGTAGGAATCGAACCCACAACTTGTCGCGTTTACAGTCGCACGCTTTTGCCTCTGCGCCACGACAGGCATTTCACACAGGTTAAAATCTTAATTATCATTTCCTCGATCTGGTCGAAAAGTGCGGCGTTCAGTTCCGCCATTTAAACTCCAATATCTTTAAAATGAGTAAAAATAACGTAAAATAATATTCCCGATGATTAATTTAGAACGTAATATGTTTGTTGCGTGACTAGCTGTTGCATGTTTGTAATTAATTATTTGCCAATATTTATTGAGTGTTAGACAAACATTTGATTCAAGACTGAATCGTCTAAGGATTATCTTGAAGGACTATAAGTACCTATTTTTGTAATCTTAATAGAAGATTTAAAATTGTATCTATATAAATTATTAAGGAATCAGTCTGGTTGTGGGTTCGATTCCCACTCCAGGACATGAATATATTAAGTATTTATAATAATTAATGTTTTGTATTTCCTCGCTTTGGTATTAAAGTAAAGCGCAGCGTTGAGTTCCGCCGCTCAACACGCAATGCCTCAATTTGGCGAAAGGGGGAAACGGGATATCTTAAGAGAACGAAGTTAGCTAGCGGATGTGAATCCGCTACGGTTGTTGAAACTGTTATTATGAAGCTCCATACACTGAAGATTATTAGGTAAAATAGAATGTCCTTTATAAATAACTTATTTTATTTACTCTGTGAAATTTAAAAGTTTTCTTGAAGATGAAAATGAAAGGTTTATTGTAATAGTGAAATCTCTCTATAAACTACTAAAATATTTCGTTCTTTCTAGTATCATCATCATTTCATTTTTAGTAGATACATATATTCAAAGTCGCAATTTTGATTAGGTAGAGAGTGGATGAACGTGAACATTAATGCGCATTTTTTTTTTATGGATAACGGATGGCAACGAGTGGAAGGATCCACCTTGATGGTATGGATATCTTCGCTCATCAACATCTACAACACCAGAGAAGTTGTATGCGTTGCCAACCTAGAGAGTAGATGGAAGAGGGAGGACACTAGTATTCCGCTCTCGAACCACCACATTTTGGGAAAGGATGGGTGGGAATGGGAAATGGCTTACATGCCATCGAACCTGAACACATCATAAGATATTTGCGGTTCGTCTTTGACATGATAGTGGTCGCGAGCCAGACGGAGGACGAACCTCCTACCACCAAACAATTATTTTTCAATTGTTTAGCTTCTTGTAATAGAGTAAAAGACCTCTAGACTATTTATAAACGGTATTCTGTATTTTTAAAGATAATTAAGGTTTTAAATCTTAATTCTAAAGGCTACTCAATATTGTCTACGAATAACTCAAAAACTACTTTTCAGATCTTAACTAAAATTTAATGAGACCACATCAAAAGCTATCATATTAAAAAAAAGAATCATCAATATCATTTCACCCAGTAAAAAATATTGCGGAAGCACACTTAAAAAATACAGTCGAATCGAAAACCTATTTCTTTTTTGGAAGTCGGTTAAAATGATAATACTTAACCATTACACATACATACATACATACATAGCTTTACGCTGTATCCCGCATATAGCAGGGTAGGCAGAGGGAACCTAGTGTTAAGACACTCCGTTCCCCACCTTCCGCCGAATTGAGGCATTGCGTGCTAAGTGGTGGAACTCAACGCCGCATTATACAGTTATAAGTATAGTTGCGACCATTACACAATCTAAATAAACTGTTATGTTACAAAAATACAAACATTCAGACACTTTCAGAGCCAACTAATCAATACCAATATCCAAATATATAACAATCCATTACTACAGTGTTACAATCTATCTAATTATATCTATATAATTATATACAACTTTTGCGTTACGAGCGATTGTCAGACAACGTACAAACGAAATTGCTGGCCATAGAAAGATGAAATTGGCATGTCGGCTCCATGAAGAGTGTAGGGGAGCACTAAGAGACGATTTCTTGAAATTCCTAAACTTTTTACCTAAATTTCTTCGAAAACTAGGTAAAGACCGGAATTATAACAAGCAAACGAAATAACGAGAAATTTCAACAGGTATTTATTTTTCTTTTTAGCTTCACGCTGTATCCCACATAGCAGGTTAGGCAAAGGGTACATGAGAACCTAGTGCTAAGATACTCGGTTCTCTTTTAACATTTTCATGAGATATATCGTGGTGTTGAGGCACAAGTGTGCGACTGTAAACGCGACAGGTTGTGGGTTAGATTCCCACTGCAGGAAATGAAAATATAAAAAAAAAATAGTATTTTCATTTCCTCGCTCTGATAAAGCAAACGCAAAGCTTTATATTTTGATTATAGAGAGATTTCGCTATTATACCTCTCGCGTCTACCTCTACCGCGTACAATGTATTAGATTTATAAAACAAAATAGTAATCAGAGCTTCATCAAGAGCGGTGCGTCGTTACGGGCGTCGTGACCCACTTACCGTGTGACGCACGCGTGATGTCATCAAGCCACCACACACCTGACGACACGGATATTTTAAGTATTAGTTACTATTTTTTGACACCTCCCCGTAAATGGTTAGGTAAGGAGCGCGTAGAGTTACGTCACTCTGGGCTTAGTGACGTAAATGAACGTTATAAATATTAGTTCCAACTTTTTTACACCTCCCCGTAAATGGTTAGGTAAGGAGCGCGTAGAGTTGCGTCACTGTGGGTTTTGTGACGTAAATGAATGGAACAATGTTTTGGCTACTTATGATTGATAAATATGGAGTTGTTTATAATAATTCATTACTTCTATACTATTGTTTGGCGAGGTCGACTACTTTGTACTTGTGCGGAATTTCAATAAGTTAAACATTTTTTTTTAGATCTCCCCGTAATTAGTTAGGAAAGAAACACGTAGAGTTGCGTCACTGGGAGCTTAGTGACGTAAATGAATGGGTCAATGGATTTCGCTACAGTATACAATGATAATATAGTCTTTTATAATAATCAATTACTTCTTTTTTTTAATGGATAACGGATGGCAAACGAGCAGAAGGACCACCAGATGGTAAGTAGTTACCTTTGCCCATCGCCATCTACAACACCAGAGATGTTCTAGATGCATTGCCAACCTAGAGGATACAGATGGAAGGGGAGGACAATGTAGTAGTCCGCTATCGGAACCACCACATTTTGGGGAAAGGATGGGTGGGAAAGAGGAAAGCCTGGAGGATGAGCATGCCATCGAACCGGAACACATCATAAGATATTTGGCGGTTCGTCTTTGACATGATAGTGGTCGCGAGCCAGACGGAGGACGAACCTCCTAACAAAAGGTTTGATTATTTTGTACTTGTGAGGAATTTCAATAAGTTTAATAACTTTTTTATACCTCCCCATAAATGGGTAGGTAAGGAACACGTAGAGTTGCGTCACTGTGGGCTTAGTGACGTAAATTAATGGGTGAATGAATTTGGCTACAGTATATCAGTATATTAAGACGTGAACAACAGGAGTACAAACTCATTTTTACAATTGGGAGGACGGAAGGGTATGAAATTTGGCACAGGTAACGTTTATATAGAGAAGATGTGCAGGAAACGTTATTTACGTCTCTAGTATTATTAAATGTGTAGTTTTTCATAACAATCAATTACGCTATACTATCGTTTCGCGAGATGATGATTACTTTGTACTTACATATGTGGTTTTTCAATAAGTTTAACAACTTTTTTACACCATCGTAATGGCGTAAGGAACACGTAGAGTTGCGTCACTGTGGGCTAAGTGACGTATTAAAAATGATTGGGTCAACGTTTTGACTACAGTATGTAATGATAAATATGTAGTCTTTTATAATAATTAATTAATTTATGATATTGTTTCGCGATTAATTTGTACTTGCGAGGAATTTTAATAAGTGTAACAACTTTTTTTTATACAAATACAAATACAAATATTCTTTATTGCACACAAATAAACAAATAACATAGAAGTAGTAATAGCGTACAATAAGGCGGCCTTATCGCTTAAAGCGATCTCTTCCAGGCAACCTTTGGATATTGGATTTATATAAAGTAGTGGTAGGCGGTGCACTAATCAGGATATTTACATTAAAAAATTATACTAATAGGCATATATTTATAAGATCAATAAATGACTAAATGACACTGCCGAGCAAATCAAATACTTCCAGCCATCAGTTATTTAAATAATAAAAAAAAACTTTAAAATGTTTGCCTAAAAAGGTATGTATTTTCAATTTATTAATTTATTCACGCCTGGTATCATAATGTATGATTTATATCACTGTCAAACTATTTAAAACTTCTAAGAGTTCCGAGGCTTTCATCTATTTTCATTTATCTTGACGTATAAAATGTAGATATCATTTTTCTTTGGTGGTAGGTTCGTCCTCCGTCTGGCTTCCATGACCACTATCAGCGTCAAAGACGAACTGCCAAATATCTACGATGAACTGGTTCGATGGCATGGGCTTCGCGCCTTTCCCACTCCATCCTTTCCCAAAAATGTGGTGGTTCCGATAGCGACTACTATTATCCTCCTTTCCATCTGTATCCTCTAGGTTGGCAACGCATCTAGTACATCTCTTGTGTTGTATATGTTCATGGGCGAAGGTAACCACTTACCATTAGGCGGTCCTTCTGCTCGTTTGCCATCCGGTATCCATAAAAAAAAAAAAAGATATCATTCAATCCCATCCAATCCAAAGTTGCAATTTGTCTAGCTTAGATAGTTCAGAGAAAAATTATATTTCATGATATCATATTTTAAAGTATTATCTGTGGATTTTTTTTTGACGTAGTAGGACTTGGCTAGTTGGAATTACTACGATTTTTTGTTCGTTCGTTTATGTTCTCTCATTCACCTTTCAATGTGTTGAAGGGTACAGAGAGTCACTAAGTTAGTGACAAAATACTCCATTCTTTACTTTCTACCCATTAGAAACAATGCGTGTTGAGTGCCAATACTCAATACAATGGAATGAAAACAATTTAGACGCTTGTCGTGGCGCAGAGACAGAGGTGTAGATTCGACTACCACTCCAGGATTTTTTTTTTAACTTCACGCTGTATCTTATATATAGCAGGGTAGGCAGAGGGGAACCTGAGAACCTAGTGTTAAGACACTCCGTTCTCTTACAACAATTCCGTTCCTCATTTTCCGCCAAATTGAGGCATTGCGTGTTGAGTGGGGGAACTCAACGCCGCGCTTTGCCTTGTTAGCAAACCCAGGAAATGAAAATACTAACATTTCCTGGAGTGGGAATCGAACCCACAACCTGTCGTGTTTACAGTCGCACGCTTGTGCCTCTGCGCCACGACAGGCGTTTAAAATGTAAAAGTTTAATATTTTTATTTCCTGGTTTTTTTGAGTAGCTTTAGAGCAAAGCACTAACGTTGATTCCGCCACTCCCAGCATGCACAATGACTCAATTCATTGAAAATTGAGAACAGATCCTCTTAACACTAGTTTCTCAGGTTCCCTCTACCTGTTCTGCTGTATGCGATCTGGCGTGAAGCAAAGCTGATTTTAATATGATTATTTCCCCGAGTGAGAATCGCACTTTCCACCTTCATTTTTTCACAGTCAGACGAAGTCCCACGCCACGATGATGGCCTCACTAGATTTTTAATAAAAATGTAGTTATCAAAAAAAAAATGTAAATAATTACAATAAAGATTTAAGAATATATACCCCTCTCTCTCTACTGTACTACGAATATACAGCGTGTTCCAAAAGAGGTTAATACTCATTAGTACATAACGACCCATATAAGTATCCCAGTCCAGTCGACTCGTGGCCTATTTCTGTAATGACGCGATGCTTTGTTCAACTTATGTATTCAATCAATGTATTATAAACATCTTAAGTTTAAAAAATATAATTAATTTTACCATTGCATTAAGATAGCCCCTCTCTACTATACTGTACAGGGTGTTCCAAAAGTGTTTAATATTCACTTAAGTACACTTAGTCCATATAAGAATCAGTCCAGTTTTTTTTTTTTTTTTTTTATGGATAGCAGTTGTCAGAGCGAGCAAAGCCACCACCAACCACCAACAACCACCTGATGGTAAGTGGTTGCAACTTCGCGAACATCTACAAAACCAGAGATGTTGCTTCCAGATGCGTTGCCCGTCTACAGGGCTTACAGATGGAAGGGAGGACAATGTAGTAGTCCGCTATGGAACCATCACATTTTCGGAGGAAGGATGAGGTGGGAAAGGGGAAAACCTGGCTTACATGCCATCGAACCGGAACACATCGCCGATATTTGGCGAGGATTTCGTCTTTGACATGATAGTGGTCGCGAGCCAGACGGAGGACGAACCTCCTACCACCAAACAAAACGTCAGTCAGTTGACTCGTGGCCTAGTTCCATAATGACACACAGCTTTGTTCGACTTTTTCTTTTTTTTTAGCTTCACGGTGTATCCCGCACGTAGCAGGGAAGGCAGAGGGAACCTAGTGTTAAGATACTCAAAGATTCTATAAACTTCTGTTTCACTTTCCCGCCGAATCCCGAGGCAGTTGTTGCTGAGTGGCGTAACTCAATCTCGTGCTTTGCCTTGTTTCCAGAGCGAAAAAATGAAAATATTAAATATTAATTATTATAAATATTAAATATTCAACTCTTGGCGTGGGAATCGAACCCAAAACCTGTCGAAAGTTATGCTTCTGTGCCGCGACTGGATACGATTTACGAAATAGATCAATGTTTTATAAACAATTTAAGTTAAAAAAATAATAATTTAGATTATTACTCAATTAGTACATAGCCCATACAAGAATCCCAGTCTAGTGGCCTAGTTTCATACTCGTAATGTCGCACTGCTTTGTTCAACTTATGTATTGAATGTATGGTTCAAGTCAAAGTTCTCTTTAGCGGAATTAAACCAACGTTAGCCTGCTTCGCTTGCACTCAAAGTTTCTATTGAATAACAATTTAGTTATACTTCTATTGTACAACGTGACCTAACAGGTAGTGCCTTATTGTTACAGACATTGTTCCTATTATAATGCCTTGATATGTTCAGTGTATATTTTGAAATATTATTTCAACATACTCGTAGAAGAAACTCCTTATCAATTCATGGATTCACTGCGCGGGTGTTAGACCAGCGCATTACAGGAAGATGAGGTTGATATAGTGACTGGGACCCAAGTTTAGGATTAAGGGGCTCCATTAAAATGTATCGCTCGCTTCTTTATTCAAGCTCCTATGTATTCCTAACCAAATTTGTAAAGATCCTATTAAAGCCGCCTCATAATTATAATAATAATTGTAATATATTTTATTAGTATCTAAATTAACTTATTCTCATATTATCTCTGGTTCCCTCTGCCTACCCTGCTATATGTGAGATACTCGTACAGTGTGAAGTTAAAAAAAAAATAATTTATATTCATTAAATGAAAAACGAAATAGTAATACTTTGTTTATTCTTCTTTACTATACAAAAAAATAGTGGTAACAACGGAATTTAGAGAAAAGAGCAAATACTTACATATGTATGGTTCAAAAGGCAATTAATTACCCATTTCTTCCAGAAACCTTTGGGATTGGTAGATGTGAAACATTGATATAACAGAAGTTAGTGTAAATATAACCTTAATCATAGAATTATAATATTAATGAAATACATAAAATATAGAAAATTGGCAGAGATGGAAATGAATATTTATTATTTTTGCCTTTTAAGAATTGCGAACGGATCTAGAATGATAAATTATAATGATAAAGTTTATATATCAAAATGGCGGCCCCAGTGTCCAAACTGCTCCATTTTCATGGAATTTCCTCCACAGGAAATCGACTCACTGCTTTGCATTGGTAGAAATCAACGTCGCGCTTTTATTTGCGGATGGGAGCGGGAAAAAAGTCATTTAAACATCATTTGGCATTCCCCCCCGGAATGGGAGTCGAACCCACAATTAATCGTGTTTTGAAGGGGTGAGATGCTTTATTATTTATTTAGCTATCATGCTATATCCCGCGTATAACTATGGAATATGTACCTCTAGAATTTAGGCTGAGGGAACGCAATCACAGCTCCAAACCCTCAGTGTATTTAATTAAAAATAAATATTATGTATTAAAAATCCAAATTGATGGCATAAGACCAAACTTTACGCTCCTCTCAGGGGCACCGTGCGCGATTAAAGCGAAGACGACGGCGTCGCCCAAAAAAATACTCTGCCACCCAGCCAAGGGCTTAACGTTCGACCGGAATTGAGTTGACACTTTTGCAGAGGTCAATCATGGGTTAAAAGATAGCTCCGTGAGCGCTAAAAAGGGAGAGTGCTATCTTTACCACGATTGAAGAGTTAAATCGTATGGGATTTTCGGCGGTCTGAGTGAAACGATTTCTTCAGCGACATTTTAAGGATTATTTACATATTTATGGAGTTTATTTGTGTCAGGTATTTCTTCAACTCCATGCTCTTTACTTAGGTAGATTATTGCCATAAGATATTGGGAATCCGGTACTCTATTTCAGCTGGCTTGCCAACTAACTCGCTACTAATAAAATAAAGAAAATGTAACTATAATGATTTTTCAATAATTCTAACCAATCGCCCGCTCTGAAATGGTTTCATACAGTACTTTATAATACATATCAAAAGTGCCAACACTTGTATACGAGAACTGACAGTTTAGAGAAGCGATTTTTTGGTATTTTTAATTTACAAAAAGAAGCTTTACAACTAATGGCCTAATTTACGAAAATGTTTTTTAATATATTACTGAGTTCTGCTTGTGGGTCTAGATCGAGTGATGGCAGAGGAAAACGAGTGTCGGTGGGTCAATTTTGCGAAAATAGACTTTTAAAAAATGAAATACATGTTCGTCTAGCAGTAATTTTTTGTTAAGAAAATGTGTATTGGGGTCAAAATTATCGAAGAAGATTTTGTTCTGGAAACATCGTGCAGGTCAGATAAAAGTCTCTTGGCTGAGATACTATTGACCGCGGGTCCCGGGGGTGCATCACTGATCTAGATGAAGGGAAAAAATAGGTTAAAATCCATAATATTTATTTTTACATATTTGAGCGAAAAAAAAATAAGAGCATTATCAATTTTGATATTCGGAGCCATTAAGGGTTAAACTTGTACGATATGGCCTTCAGATTTTTACCTTTACAGTTTATACATTGATAGGTGTACTTTTTACCGACAGTGCTGTGATGTTTCAAACTTTGGTATCCATTCTATACTTCCTTGATTTCATAATGTTCTACAAAAATTTTAACACTCTAACCTATTCGCATTTTTCTCTTACTATAGACGGCGCAGTATAATGTTTTTACAACTTTTATGTTAGGTGCAAAATAACGCTTTAAAAACTATGCCAGTCAGACTAATACATTCTTTGTTTCATGAATGATTTGAGACAGGAAATTTTTGAATCCTTAAATACATACATAACTTCTCTTTGTGTGGGATTTGACAGAGAGGACTCACTAGTTAAGACACTCCGTTCCCCCATCACACTTCCGGAGTGAGAGGCGACGAGTGCTGATAACGGGAGCCAACACTTCAATAAAATTTTTAATATAAATCAGTTCACCAAATTGAAGGTGGCCTTACGCGCTGAGCTAGACAACCTCTGGTAGCTAAGCATTATTATTTATCAAAATTATGCCAATTTTTAAATAAATATTCATTTAGTATACTTATTAACTAAAATAAAACGGGATATAATTATATGTTCTCTATAAAGATATGAGCTGCAGCTGCATCCATCTAGCTGGACGTTCTTTTTTATAATAAAATAACTTATTTCTTCAATTTTACAATTCCAATCGCATCGTATCCGTCACGTAGATGGTAAATAATCAAATGTTTTTAATTTAACAGCCGCTGACGGAACAAATATGAGTATACGCTGGCATAAGGCATTATGTAAGTTCCGCTCGATTCATCACACTGTACTCTAGTGACGTACGGTCGTTTTTGTTGTTAACGTAAGACGTATCTTAATAGTGACAACATAATGATAAAATAACATTGTGGTTATGTTAACAAGTGTATCTGTTTTAAACGTATATATATTGATGAGGAATAAAATAATATTATAGATTTTTTTAGCTTTACCCATCTCCCATATATTATAGCAGGGTATAAAGAAAACTTGTGTGGGTTCGAACCCAAAACATAGCGTTTACTGTGACGCTGTTCTCCTACACCACCAAGGCCTCTATGTAGACTTATTTGTACTGTGTATTATAAAATATTAGGGCTCCCCTATTCGAATTTCGCGCCAACCTCCGTTTGCAACTAAATAACTATTCATTTAACGTGTGATTTTTTCCAATAATTCTGTTAATCGCAGCACGTAGCTAGCACTATGATATAAAAAAAAATATTATCTAAACGAACTACATTTATAAATATATAAAATAGAAAGATATATAAATAGATATATAAATAATATTTTAAAAAAGGATATATATATTTTTGCGTAGTGGAACAGGCAGAGGGAACTTAGTATAATGACATTTCATTCCTTTCCTCCTTTATCTAATATAGGGTGTCCCAAAATTAACGCAAGATTTGAATTAAATAGAAAATGCCATTTTAGTCTTTTAATAGCGAATGAATAATGAATATAATAGCAAATGGCGGCAAAGTCAAATCTTGCGTTAATTTTGGGACACCCTTTATAATGCATGTTATTAGCGGATCTTAACGCCACTCTATGTACCACCACATGCTAGAAATAAAAATAATTCAAATATGATCATCCTCAAACTATTCCACAGTACAAAGCTTTAAATTTCATTAATAATTTAAATTTTGAAGTGATAATTTCCACTCTAATAAGAATCACAGGTGAATCACAGTAATGCGGCCATGCGATATCAATAAAATCAAAAATAAAGTAGTGTATGTATGTGAACAAATATATACACAATTTAATTGAATCCTACGCGACGTTGGCTAAACGCCAAGATGTGGACCAAAAGTTTATTTTCTTTGGATTTTAAAATCTATATTATCTAGTACATATCTATATATATAAAACGCTTGAATTGCTGAGTGTCTGACAGACAACATACGTACTGGGCGTAGAAAGTTGGAATTTGGCATGTAAGTTACTTGAGGAGTGTAGAGGAGCACTAAGAGAGGATTTTTAAAAATTCTTGTGAAAACGGTAAAACACAAGATTTTAGGTTTTATAATCCGTTGAAGCCCAGTCGTGGTGCAAAGGCACCAAATGTAATGTGTGTAATCATGTTGTGTGACAGATTGTGAGTTCGATTCCCACTCCAGCAAATGAAAAAATTATATATATATATATATATATATATATATATATATATATATATATATATATATATATATATATATATAAGCGGCGTTAAGTTTCGCCATTTAACACACAATGCCTTATTCGGCGGAACGTGGGAAACGGAGATCTTAAGAGATCGTAGTGTCTTAACAAGTTTTCAAATTCCCTCTGCCTACCCTTCTATATGCGGGATACAGCGTTAAGCTAAAAAATAAATAAAAAAATTTACCCACTTCAAAAATGGCTTTTATTTCGACTATGTTTCCGAGTGTATGTGGTGCAACTTTTTACGGGGTGATTCTTTTTTTATATGGTAGATAGTGCTTTCGAAGTGGTTATTCGCGTAAACGAAGTCACGGGATAGAGCTTGTTTACTATAAATTTATTTGGAAACTTTGCGTAGCTAATGATTTTCCAGAAGTTTTACTGTCTCGTGAAGTTTGGACTTAAATATCATGAATAACGGTTTCCTGGTGATCTGTCGCTGTCACTTAAAAAGCTCAGTCAAGTGAAAATTAAACATTACTTTTTGTAACTAGACTTTGGTCGTGGTTTTACCCGCAATGACTCTTTGTTATGTTTAAAATGACAATTTTATACATTTTAACCGACTTTGACAATTTTTTGTGTGTCATCACTTTTTACTGGCAAAACTAAAGCGTTTTTTAAGATCCCACATATAGTTTCTGAGATATTCGTAATAATGATACTTTGTAGTGCATTTTATTTGAAATCAGGTTTCTTTTTTGTAAAAAGTTGATATTATTTTTATCTCTCTCTCTCTCTAGTCGGTCCCTCATATCTGAGGATCGTGGATTAGCATCCGGGTTGCATTTGGACCGGATGATCTGCCTCCACCGGTTTCTGTCCAGCGCGTCTCTTATGGTCGAAGAGTTTAGTTGTTGTCGGTCCCTTCAATTGATTGGTCCATCTTGCAGGTGAACAACCGCGTAATATTTATTTATATGGTCTATATAATTTTCATTTTTAAACTTCTTTCTTAATAGACTAACTAATATAAACATAACCAAGCTAAGCCAATGTATCTTTTTATATTAAGAGATGACTTATGTCAAAGCACGCTAGAGCTAAATTGTTAAGTGGTGGTGTTGGAAAATGAACATGGGGTTGATGAATGAGACCACATCAGAACATCAAGCACTATCATGTAAAAAAAAGTATCATCAAAATTGTTTTTTTTTTATTGATAATGGACGGCAAACGAGCAGAAGGACCACCTGATGGTAAGTGGTTACCTTCGCCCATAGACATCTACAACACCAGAGATGTTGTAGATGCGTTGCCAACCTAGAGGATACTGATGGAAGGGGGGACAATGTAGTAGTCCACTATCAGAACCACCACATTTTGGGGAAAGGATGGGTGGGAAAGGGGAAAATCTGGCTTACATGCCATCGAACCGGAACACATCATTAGATATTTGGCGGTTCGTCTTTGACATGATAGTGGTCGCGAGCCAGTCGGAGGA
>JAKGSA010000665.1:0-152758 GCA_033558755.1 Philaethria dido
AATTAACGCAAAATTTGAATTAAATAGAAAATGCCATTTTAGTCTTTTAATAGCGAATGAATAATGAATATAATAGCAAATGGCGGCAGAGTCAAATCTTGCGTTAATTTTGGGACACCCTTTATAATGCATGTTATTAGCGGATCTTAACGTCACGCTATGTACCACCACATGCTAGAAATAAAAATAATTCAAATATGATCATCCTCAAACTACTCCACAGTGCAAAGCTTTAAATTTCATTAATAATTTAAATTTTGAAGTGATAATTTCCACTCTAATAAGAATCACAGGTGAATCACAGTAATGCGGCCATGCGATATCAATAAAATCAAAAATAAAGTAGTGTATGTATGTAACAAATATATACACAATTTAATTGAATCCTACGCGACGTTGGCTAAACGCCAAGATGTGGACCAAAAGTTTATTTTTCTTTGGATTTTAAAATCTATAGTACCTATTTATCTAGTACATATCTATATATATAAAACGCTTGAGTTGCTGAGTGTCTGACAGACAACATACGTACAGGGAAACTACTGGGCGTAGAAAGTTGGAATTTGGCATGTAAGTTACTTGAGGAGTGTGGAGGAGTTTTTAAAAATTCTTGTGAAAACGGTAAAAAACAAGATTTTAGGTTTTATAATCCGTTGAAGCCCAGTCGTGGTGCAAGGGCACTAGCGTGCGACTGTAATCACGAAAGGTTGTGAGTTCGATTCCCACTCCAGGAAATGAATATTCAATATTTTCATTACCTCGCTCTGGTGACAAGGCAAAGCGCGGCGTTGAGTTCCGTCATTCAGCACGTAATGCCTCGATACGGGTGAAAGTGGGGAACGGAAATCTAAAGTGGTTCCCTCTGCTTACCCTGCTATATCTGGGATACAGCGTGAAGCTAAATGAAAAATAAAAAAAAATAACCCACTTCAAAAAATGGCTTTTATTTCGACTATGTTTCCGAGTGTACTCGTATGTGGTGCAACTTTTTACGGGGTGATTCTTTTTTTATATGGTAGATAGTGCTTTCGAAGTGGTCATTCGCGTAAACGAAGTCACGGGATAGAGCTTGTTTACTATAAATTTATTTGGAAACTTTGCGTAGCTAATGATTTTCCAGAAGTTTTACTGTCTCGTGAAGTTTGGACTTAAATATCATGAATAACGGTTTCCTGGTGATCTGTCGCTGTCACTTAAAAAGCTCAGTCAAGTGAAAATTAAACATTACTTTTTGTAACTAGACTTTGGTCGTGGTTCTACCCGCAATGACTCTTTGTTATGTTTAAAATGACAATTTTATACATTTTAACCGACTTTGACAATTTTTTGTGTGTCATCACTTTTTACTGGCAAAACTAAAGCGTTTTTTAAGATCCCACACATAGTTTCTGAGATATTCGTAATAATGATACTTTTTAGTGCATTTTATTTGAAATCAGGTTTCTTTTTGTAAAAAGTTGATATTATTTTTATCTCTCTCTCTCTCTAGTCGGTCCCTCATATCTGAGGATCGTGGATTAGCATCAGGGTTGCATTTGGACCGGATGATCTGCCTCCACCGGGTTCTGTCCAGCGCGTCTTGCTTAGGGTCGAAGAGTTTGGTTGTTGTCGGTCCCTTCAATTACAGATTGGTCCATCTTGCAGGTGAACGACCGCGTAATATTTATTTATACTTGAGTCTGCTATAATTTTCATTTTTAAACTTCTTAATTACAATATAAACATAACTAAACGAAGCTAATGTATCTTTATATTGGGAAATGGAAGCTTATGTCGAAAACACACGCTAGAGCTGGTATTAAGTGGTGGTGTTGGAAAATGAACATGGGGTTACACGATGAATGAGAACCACATCAGAACATCAAGCACTATCAAATGCAAAAGAAAAAGCTATCATGTCAAGGAGTGGTTTTTTATTGATAACGAGGACGGCAAAAACACAGGCAGAGGACCACCTGATGGTAAAAGTGGTTACCTTCGCCATAGACATCTACAACACCAGAGATGTTGTAGATGCCGTTATAACTAGAGGATACTGATGGAAGCGGGGACCAATGTAATGGTCACTATCAGAACCACCACATTTTGGAAAAGGTGGGGTGGGAGAAAGGAAAATCTGGCTTACACGCGCCATCGAACCAGAACACATCATTAGATATTTGGCGAGTTTCGTCTTTGACATGATAGTGGTCACTTGTGAGCCCCAGTCGGAGGACGAACCTCCTACCACTAACAGGAGCCAGCAAAACACCCAGCAAAGTTACAATGCATTGGCACAAAAATATAGTCAAATTAAAAACTTCCTACTTATTGAAGACTCAGTTTAAAAACTAAACACTAGTAGCGTAGATCTGAGAGCTTTCTTAAATCAAGATTTAATTACGGTATCTACTCGTTTGGATGGATTTAGAACGTGGATTGAGGAAAGATTCGCAAATATACGACCGTTCAATAAGCCAAAACAGATTACAGAGGAGTAATCAATTTGTGCTGAAAATACGACGGATCAAACGGTCTTTATTTATTATTGCCACATGATATGTTTGTGAAATATAAGATTTATTATTTTATTTTATTTATTTATTTATTTTGTTTTTTATTATAGTTGGGAAAACAAACAGCTTACATACAATGCATCAAAGAATTCCAACACAATTAACATAACATAGGCCAATAAAGTTTCCACTTATACATAAAGCGATAGGTGAATAATGAAATAAATGAATAATAAATATTAGGCTAATACTAATACAGTAATAAAAATTCTAATGGTGCGAAAGTAATTTTGCTTTTATCAAAAAAAGGCTAACTTATTTTATTACAATATTTCATATAAAAAAGGAAGCACAAAAACAAATTTGAGAAAAAGAAGGCATTTTTCAAGTTTAGGTCATTTTTATCCATAATTCCTTTACGAAATTGATTGATACCTAAAATAAGTATCATACTTTATATTATAAATGTGAGAATGTAAGTTTGTTTGTTTAGCTTTAACGCCGAAACTTACAACTTTCCCAACCTATACTTTTATTATTGTTTGTCTAAAATTTGAAATTCTAGCATTAGGGCCGAAATCTAGCTTTTGAAATTAATACACATATACGCAATATACGCTATGTATGCAGTATGGACTGCAATTGACCACGCGAGCGTAGTACAAATGAACTGTTACTACTATTATAACATATAAATTATAGACATAAATATTTGGTTTGGTGGTAGGAGGTTCAATCTCCGTCTGGCTCATGATACTATCATGTCAAAAGAAGACGAACCGCCAAATATCTTGCTGGAAATTGTGTTTCAGGATTCGATGGCATGTAAACCCAGGTTTCCTCTTCCACCTATCCTTTTCCCCAAAATCTGGTAGTTCCGATGGCGGACACACATTGTCTCCCTTCTGTCTGTATCGTCTGGAGTTGGCAACGCATCTAAGAACATCTCTGGTGTTGTAGATGGTCATGGAGCAAAGACAGCCACTTACCATCAGGTGGTCCTTTTTTGCTCGTTTGCCATCCGTTATCCAGTAAAAAAAAAAAAAAAAAATATAATTATTATTCAAATAACTACACTCTTTTGCCCTACTCTTTGTGACAGAATTCTCTGTTTAATAATATTTTGCGCTCAATTTCGTGCAGTACTTTTTTATTGTACGGGCACAAATTTAGAATGAAATTGTTTTGGCGTCCTATCAGACTGAGGGCGATCGTAAAGTTTTTATGTGACATATTTTTATAAAACAAATTATAGAATTTTACTAATATTTCTGCTCATATGTTATTTTAAAATGAATATATTGATACGTGAAAAATACATTGGACGTTTTTAAACGTCTCTAAGACAACTTGTATTTTACGTATCCCCTTTGACGTAAAATTCATATACTAGTAGTTAGTACATATATTAATAATTTTTAATCTATATCAAATTTTCTTCTTTTTACAGCTTTTACCGCAAATAAAATCTGTCTAGTATATATATATATATATATATATATATATATATATATATATATATATATGCCCCTATGCTGCTCTATATATATATATATATATATATATATATATATATACTCTTATATATATATATATATATATATATATATATATATATCAATATATATATATTTAAAAACCGGATGGCAGAGCAGGCAGAAGGACCGCCTGATGAGTAGTGGTTACCTTCGCCATGAACATCACAACACAAGGGATGTACTAGATGCGTTTGCCAACCACAGAGGATACAGATGGAAGGGAGGATATTAATGTAGTGATCATATCGGAACCACCACATTTTGGGAAAGGATGGGTGGGGAAAGGAGAAAACCCCGCAAGCACATGCCATCGAACCGGAACACATCACAAGATATTTGGCGGTTCGTCTTTTTCGACATGATAGTGGTCGCGAGCCAGACGAGACGAACCTCCTACCACCAAACGAATATATATATATATATATATATATATATATATATATATATACATATATATATATATATATATATATATATAGCATAGTAGTAGTAGCAAAGCAAAGGAAGAAATATAGTAAGAGACTGATTAATTATTGTTTTTATAGGTCATGAGGGACCAGGACAACTATTTACTCCGTTCAATTTCAAGGTCGGAGAGAAGATTTTTGTAGGCAGGAACTTGAGAATCTAGTGTTAAGACACTCCGTTCTGTTAAGATTTTCGTTCCCCACTTTCACCGAGGCCTTGTGTTTGGAGTGGCCGGAACTCAGCGCAAAATGGTTTTGCCTTATTTTTAGAGCGAGAACATATTCCTGTAGTGGGAGTGGATCCATGACCTATCACATTGTTTACAGTTGCACGTTTTGCCTCCTAAGCCATATTTAGCACTCAACAGAATTTCTTTTCTTCACGCTATATGAGCGGGTAGGCAGAGGAACCAGAGAACGGGTGGCTTAACATATCCTAAAGACTTCTTTTCCCAACATCCCACCGAATTTAGGCATAACGTAGCGCGTGGCGGGACGGAGAAGATACGTATTGAAGATAATCAAGATAACATTATTGTCAACGCAATAGTTGGCTCGCGTTCGCCCAAACACTTGTCAATAGTACGATAGCGGGGCTATTTATAAAGCTGATCCACTTTCAGTTTGTTAATGAACTTAAATAAATATATGTGATATGTTGCTGTAATATGTCCACGTCTTTTAGTGATTTGTCATATAGTTTATGTATCATGTATTAGTTAGCCTGGCCGAACTTTGTATCGTCGTTTCTTAAAATTTCACCAGAAAAAAACAAATTTTAAAAAAAATGTAATAGTAATTCAGAAACTACTGTTTTTTTTTTTTTTTTTTTTTTTTTCTTTATGGATACCGGATAGCAAACGGCAGAAGGACCGCCTGATGTTAAAGTGGTGCAACTAGTCCATGGTTTATCTACAACACAAGAGATGTACTAGATGCGTTTTGCCAACCTAGAGGATACAGATGGAAAGGAGGACGATGTAGTAGTCCTGCTATCAGACCACCACATTTTTGGGGAAAGGATGGGTGGGAAAGGGAAAAACCGCTTTACATGCCATCGAACCGGAACACGCCCTTAAGATATTTTGGCGGAATTCCGTCTTTGACATGATATTAGTGGTCGCAGGCAGACGGAGACGAACCTCCTACCACCAAACAATTATTAGATATCAACTATTTAAAAATGGGACCATAGAAGATAAGACCAGAAATAAGACCTTAGAAGCACTAGCTATCATATAAAACGATTCATCTAAATTGGTTAACCTAAAAAAGCCTGTTGTGGCGCAGAGGCACAAACGCGCGACTGTAAGCGCGACAGGTTGTGGATTCGATTCCCCCTCAGAAATGGAATTTTCATTTCCTGGGTTTTTTTATAACAAAGGCAAAGCGCGGTGTTGATTTCCGCCACTCAGCACGCAATGCCTCCAATTTGGCGGAAAGTGAGGAACGGAGTGTCTTAACACTAAGTTCCCTTTGCCTACCCTATATGCGGGATACAGCGTGGTGCAGCTATGTATGTATGTAAGTTGGTACCCGGTAATGTAGAAAAAAGAGTTACACACAAGAATACGAGTCAGATTGAGAATTTCCTCCATTTTGGAGGCGATAAATAATTCTGTAGAAGTTTTTTAATTCGGAGGTGATAAGGCAAGAAAATTACCGGAAATGTTATTATAATATAATAAGCATATTCTAAAATCTCTTTATAATTGAAAGTTATTAAAAAGTATCTATATGTAAAAACATGAAGCAAAAAATTTCGACCCCTTTTTACGAAAATTAAGCGGATGGAGGAGCATGAAACTTGGCACACTTATAGTTTATATAGAGAAAAAATGCAGACTGCTATGCTACATTTTTTTAAAAGAATGTTTTTTTTTTTTTTTTATGGATGTATAAAAGTTTATTAAATTAATCAAATAAATGTTACACACACTACCCTGGTTTGACATCCATGTTTATATAAAGTGATAAGTGATACATTGATAAAGACTACGCGTTATTAACACGCCAACGGGGATCATTTAATGTCATTTAACTAGAACTTATTGAAAATCGAGAATAGACTTGGCTCTCTGAAGCTATTATTTCCGCGTCTATTTCAGTAACTATCCTATTATTGATATACCTAAGTATTTATTTTAGAATACGCATACTGTGATGTCATATTATTTATGGCTTTTAACTTGTAATTTAGTTACAGAGACTATTTATTGTCAAATTATATGCGAAAAGAAAAACTGATGAGTTTCTTGCCGGCTCTTCTCGCCAGAACTGCTTTCCCTGACGGTGGTAAGCTCCGGTAGAACTGACAGTACTGACATCTTTATGTTAATTGAAGATTCAAAAGTGCTTGAAATAGCCTATTTGAATAAAGAAAATTCTACTTTAGATTTTTGATTTTGTTTCCTTGTTATGTTACAATTAATAATATTAAAATTTCAATAAAAAAAACTGACTTCAAATACTGAATAATTATTCTAAAAGGTATAATTATTCTGAATACCTCAAAAAATATTCACCAGATCTAGTCTAGATTTAAATGGGACCATATCAGAAGCACAAGCTATCACATAAAAGAGAAACATTAAAATTAATGATTGATTATTTAGTAAAAAAGTTATGCGGTGACACACTTATTTTTTGGTGGTAGGAGGTTCGTCCTCCGTCTGGCTCGCGACCACTATCATGTCAAAGACGAACCGCCAAATATCTTATGATGTGTTCCGGTTCGATGGCATGTAAGCCAGGTTTTCCCCTTTCCCCTTTCCCACCCATCCTTTCCCCAAAATGTGGTGGTTCCGATAGCGGACTACTACATTATCCTCCCTTTCCATCTGTATCCTCTAGGTTGGCAACGCATCTAGTACATCTCTTGTGTTGTAGATGTTCATGGGCGAAGGTAACCACTTACCATCAGGCGGTCCTTCTGCTCGTTTGCCATCCGGTATCCATAAAAAAAAAAAAAAAAAAAAAAAAAAAAAATTTTAAAGAATAAAAACTTGACTGCATAATGAAACTAATAAGGAAACAAAAATTCTACGGTCTTAGAAATGAATACTAATAAAGTAGGCAATAAAAACTAGTTATATGTTATATATTTGAAAAGTTCTAATGAAGTCCTTTCATTTGATACGCGGAAACCATCGACGAATTTTTTTGTTTTCTTCCTACCGTAATTGCCTCTAAAGAGCCCCAAATTGAATTAACAGGGACATTACATATCTAAGAACACTTCGAGTATTAATACCTATCTAACGTTGATTATATGAATCGGTCCAGGGGTTTCGAAGATATGAGATAATAAATAATAATTCAAACATACATGATACGTGCGAAAAATATAACCCTCCTCTGACATTCGGGTGAAAATACAGTCGAATTGATAACTTACTTATTCGAAGTCTGTTAAAAAAATGAGATATTAGCATAGGAGTATCGTCGCCCACAACTCTCTTTCACTTTATAACTAAACCGGTATATTCTTTATTTCTTTAGTAGTTTCGACAATAAAACGTAAAATTCCGTTTTTTCTCGTTCTATATGTCAGTCACTCAATGAGTAACCAATCTATAAATATATATATAAAACTCCTTTTATACTGATTGATAAGGGACTTACAGCTGTCACTTCAGCTGGAGTAAGTGGGTGTGCAGATGAGTTCCTTACACCCATTGTAAGAAAAGTTAAATTGTATCAATGTAAGAATTATTTTTACAATCACATCTACACGTAGTATCTTCAAGCTTTTCCCGCATTTTTTTTTAATTTCACGCTGTATCCCGCATATATCAGGGTAGGCAAAGGGAACCTGAGAAAGTTGTGTTAAGACACTCCGTTCTCTTTCAACAATTTCGTGCCCCGCTTTCCGCGAGATTGAGGCATTGCGTGTTGAGTAGCGGAACTCAACGCCGTGCTTTGTCTTGTTACAAAACCCAAAAAATGAAAATACTTCATTTCCTGAAGTGAGAATCAAACCCAAAACCTGTCGCGTTTAAAGTCGCACGCTTGTGCCTCTGCGCCACGACAGGCGTTAATAATCTAAGTTGGTAATAAGAAGCTAGTGTCGAAACACCATGTTTTTTCAACTCAATTGGAGTCGTGTGTTGAATGGTGAAATTCTACGCTGCAGTTCTTCTATCCGGAGCGGGGAAATAAAAATAATTTAAATATTCACCCGAGTGAAAGTCTACCTACATTTACTGCAACACGCTGTCCCAACGTTTTATAATAGCATCAATATACTTAATCCTTACTAATATTATAAATGCGAAAGTAACTCTGTCTGTCTGTCTGTCTGTTTGTCTGTTACGCTTTCACGCCTAAACCACTGAACCGATTTTGATGAAATTCGGTATGAAGATAGAACTAAACTTGGGAAAGGACATAGGATACTTTTTATCGCGAAAAAAATGATAGAGGGGGTTGAAATAGGGGATGAAAGCTTGTATGGAAGTTCCTTATTGTCAAACATAATATTATGTAAGATTGTTTGACTGTTTATAACTTTGACACATAAACCACTTAACCAATTTTGACAAATAGGCAAAGACTATTACTTATTCCTTATCATATCGCGCTATATAACTGAATTTCATGCGGGCGAAGCCGCGGGCGGAAAGCTAGTTTCCAAATATATTTAATTTCCTTTTGAAAGATATTTGTTTAAAATATATATCTGACAGCCGGTCGAATAAAGTTTTGACTTAAATCCAACTCTATCCAAAAGGCAAATATATATACAAAGGGACAAATATATCTTATTTTTTTGCAGCTTCTTGCTTTAAAGAGATAAAGTTCCGTTTTCTACATTCCGCCTAAGTTTGGAGTTGATGAATTTTTTTGAGTTTATTGTTTTACTGATAAAGGAAAACAAATGAGCAGATGGACCACCAGATGGTAAGTGATTACCTTCGCCCACGAACATCTACAACACCAGAGGAGTTGTAAATGCGTTGCAGACCTAGTGTTTAGATTGGAGGGAGAGGGAAAATATAGTGGCCGCGGCAGTCCGTCATCGGAACCACCACATACTGGGAAAAGGATGGGTGGAAATAGCGAAAACCTGACTTACATGTCATCGAACCGGAACACATCATTAGATATTTGGCGGTTCCACTTTGATAGTGTTCGCGAGCCACAACCTCTTACCACCAAACTACTGGGATGACCACCACTTACGGGACGTTACCCAGCGGCGGAGGGGAATGGTATTCTAACCCCGTCCCCTCACAGGGAGTGGTAGTGTATCAAACACACAAATATGCGTATAAAATGATAAATATATTCCATAATACATAATAAACATGAAATTATTATTCCTCACGGAGAGTTTCCGATGAAACATAACTACAACTTTACCTTGTACAACTTTATTCATTTGCAAAGTTTGCGCGGCGAAAATGTAAATAAAAAGTCATTATATTGGTAAAGGTCATAATGGGACCTGAGCTGAGCAGATAAAATGAAATGTGGATTGTTTTTTATTATTATTTTTATTGTTCTATTAGTTATTGTTCTATTTTATGTGTGTTCTTTGTGTATTTATAGTACTTGTGGTTATATCACTAGTTCGTTAGACTACTATTATGGCTAACTACACATAGAAATAAAATTGGAGCGCTTGCTTGTAATAATAATATAATATATACCGTAGATATATGAATATATCTACGGTACAGTGGTGAGGCGTACATACAACTCGATTCCCACCGGCTTGCCAACTGTTCAAAGTACAAGCTTGAGACCTAAAAAAAAAAGTCTCGTCAACAAAGTGAAACAAGGTGTGAGAGTTAAAAAAAAAGGTCGCCAAGAAAATATTGGGCATAAAAGTGCAAAGAAACAAGCTGTGACATCTTTTAGACCTAAAAAAAAGGTCATTGCCAAAATTTGAAAGTGAAAGAATACCAACTTCAAATAAAATATAGTAAAAAGTTAATTATTACGAATAACTCAAAACCACTAACCACTCATCAGATCTTAACTAAGTTTAAATAGAACCATATCAGAAACAGCTAGCTATCAAACAAAAAAAGTATCGTCAAAATTGGTTCACCCAGTAAAAAGTTACAGACAAAAAAATATACAAAGTCAAAGTCAAAGTCAAAGTCAAAGTCAAAGTCAAATAATTTTATTCAAAATAAGAAGTTACAAGCTTCATTTTTTGAACGTCAAATAATTTACCACCGGTTCACTAAATTTAATGCCTCAGACCTGAGAAGAACCGGCGCAAGAAACTCAGCGGGACTATTTTTTTATTTTTTTTTTTTTTATATTCGACAATGGTTTACAATTCTTTATTATTGGCAATGATACCTTTGAAACAGACTGGAGCGAGCATTTCATCTAACAGTCTAATTAATAACCTCTTCCTTTATTTTTAATCGGTCTAAAATTGTTTTCAAACAAAATTCTTGAACATATTCAGTGCCAAAACAAATTTCAAACAAAACATCTCCTTCAACACTATAGCGATTCCGCACAAGGCATGCAAATTATACTGGATTGATTGTGACAGACCGTTTATGCATGTAACTGTTGATAATTGGGATAATCACTTTAGAGGGTAATCGCCTTTTTACGAGCCTTTGTATGTATTGTTGTTGAAACGAGTAGGGAGTTAAAATTATTTTATATATAATATTTATTTAAGCAGTTTTTTAGAAAATGAGGTTTACAATCTGAGTGTGGGTGCTGCTAGCTTCTGATGTGGTCCTATTTAATTTAACTTAAGATTTGAATAGTTTTTGAGTTATTCGTAATAATTTTACTTGAAGTTGGTTTTCGTTTTTTGTTATAAACCTAATTATTGTTTTAAGGTATCTACATTGATTTCAATTTTCCAGATAGATATATTTGGACGGTGATTTCAGGTGGGCAAATTGTATGCGGGACTTAGGTTAAGCAGATGAATAATAATATTACATAAGCATTTCCTTCACTAGGAATCGAAACCACAACCTTCCTTGTCAACTAACCTATCTTCCTATAATGTGCCTATTAGTGATAATTAAGATTTTTACAAAAATAGAAAACCGACAGCGAATAAAATGTACTTAAAAAGTGCAATTATTACGAATATCTCAAAAACTCTAATAAATATGACCACATTAGAAGCAATATAAAAAAAGAATCATAAAATTTAGTTCACCCACTAAGAAGTTATGCGGTAGCACATGTAAAGATTGTTCGAGGTACAAGCGTGCAACTGTAAACGCGACAGGTTGTGAGTTCGATTCCCACTACAGGAAATGGAATTTTTCATTTCCTGGGTTTGGTAACAAGGCATAGCGCGGCGTTGAGTTCTTTGCCACTCAGCACGCAATGCCTCACTGGCGGAAAGTGGGGAACGGAGTGTCTTTAACACTAGGTTCCTCAGCTCTACCCCTGCTATATGCAAAGATACAGCGTGAAGCTATAATATATATGTATGTATATTCATTTTTCGAAGTGGTTAAAATATCCTATATCTTCCCTGTCTTTAATAAACAGACAACAAAGAAAAACTATCCTTGTTGACGTATAAAAATATCGGGATTTTCAAAGGTTTATATCTAAGTAACTGCTACCTTTGTTTATGAAATTTATAATTCTAATTCATCTGAGATATTTTACCATATAAGCCAAATCTATTCCAAGTTAATATGAGCAGTGAGTATAGTATATATATATATATATATATATATATATATATATATATATATAGTTATAGAGGTATATATATATATATATATATATATATATATTTTATGGATACCGGATGGCAAAAACGAGCAAGGACCGCCTGATGGTAAGTGGTTACCTTCGCCCATGAACATCTACAACACAAGAGATGTACTGAGATGCGCTGCCAACCTAGAGGATACAGATGGAAAGGAGTGGATAATGTAGTAGTCCGCTATCGGAACCACCATATTTTGGGAAAGGATGGGTGGAAAAGGGGAAAACCTGGCTTACATGCTATCGAACTGAACACATCATAAGATATTTTATGGCCTGGTTCCTTGACATGATAGTGGTCATGAGCCAGACGGAGACGAACCCTCCTACCACCAAACAAAATATTATTAAGCAAAATATTAAGCAATTGAGCTATGAAAGGCCGAAAATAGCTACAAAAAAAGAAAATATTACACTAAACCTCGGAAGTAGAAATAGACTGAAGACGCTACCTCGTATATATATTTTCTTAATTTAATATATTTCCTTTAGCTTCAAGCTGTGTCCCCCGCACGTAGCAGGGTAGGCAGAGGGAACCTGAGAACCTAATGTATTTTCTTTAGCTTCGAGCTGTATCCCGCACGTAGCAGGGTAAGCAGAGGGAACACTGTTCTCTTTAACATTTCCGTTCCCACTCTTACCGCCCAATTGAGACATTCGCGTGTTGAGTGACGGAACTCAACACCGCGCCTTATGAAAACTAACACCAAATACTACATATAAATATTTTATATTTTCATTTCCTGGATTGGGAATTGAACTCACAATCTATCGCGTTTACAATCACTCGCTGCCTCCGCGTCATGACAGGCCTAATATATTTTTAATGCTTTATTATCAAAAAATAATGACATTTTCCATATAAAATTGAATTGTGCCAAAATTCATACTCCTTTGATTCGCGGCTGCTAATTGTCACAAAAATAGTCGACAAGCCTTTCCCCCTCACGTGTACACTGTAAATATATAGATGAAATAGAACTATCATAAAGATTTTAATAATCACAAGCACTTCATATATATAGGAGAGTAAAAATAAAACAGTTTATTATGTATGTCAACCATTTTAAATTGAAAGTGCTGCGTCTACAATGCAAATATGTGCGCGGGCGGAATAATGTTGCTAGTAATTTTAAATTGTTTTATTAAACCTAATTACGCACGTTGCTAATACTATAACGAGGTCGTGATGGGTTCATATCCTGTATAGTAATTTTATAGTACAACTAGACACTTGTTCTTATACTATATATTATGGTAGTAGGAGGTATATTTATATATAGGAGATATATTTTGGTGGTAGGAGGTTCTCGTCCTCCGTCTGGGCTCGCGATCACTATCATTTCAAAGACGAAATCCTGCCAAATATCTTATGATGTGTTCCGGTTCGGCTTTTGGCATGTGCTTTCAGGTTTTCTCCCTTTCCCACCCATTTCCCAAAATGTGGTGGTTCCGATAGCGGACTACCACATTATCCCCTCCCCTTCCGTTCGTCCTCTAGGGTTAAGGGCAACGATCTACAAACACCCCTAGCAGGATGCAAACCATGGCGAAGGTAACCACTTACCATCAGGTGGTCCTTCTGCTCGTTTGCCATCCGTTATCCATAAAAAAAAAAAAAAAAAAAAAGAAGAAAAAAAAAAAAAGAAAAAAAAACAGATAATTACACAAAAATGTTTTGAAATTGTACTATATGTGTGATTTTGACGTATAAGATATATAACTACGGGAGTTTCCATCTATTCACTTATAGTTTTGGTGAAAGACTAACAAATATCCATCCACAGTCACAATCTTTGCATTTATAATATTGGTATATAATACAATGATAAAAAAGAGATGCTTTTTTACATGGTAATGCAGAGGAAAACCTGGCATGAAGTCCTCGATTTCCTCGATTATTCGCCAATTTCGGATACTAATTTATTTATATATAAATATTTCTAAGTGACTGATAGTCGAATCTTAGCACGTATAATTAGACATTTTTCAATGGCAATCTTTTGTTGGGGGTGGTAGGAGGTCTGTCCTCCGACTGGCCTGCGACCACTATCATGTATCAAAAGACTGAACCGCCAAATACGCCTTAATGATGTGTTCCGGTTCGATGGCATGTAAGCCAGATTTTCTTCCCAACCATCCTTTTCTCCTGGGGTAAAATGTGGTGGTTCTGATAGTGGACTACTACATTGTCCCTTCCATCAGTATCCTCTAGGTTAAGTAAACGCATCACAACATCTCTGGTGTTGTAGATGTCTATGGGGCGAAGTTGCAACCACTTACCATCAGGTGGTCCTTGCCTGCTCTGTCAGTCAGTTATCAGTCAAAAAAAATAAAAAAAAAAAAATGGCATCAATGATAGTGTCGTATTTATTACGTTACAAATTAAAAATACTATATATTTATATATTAATACGACAAGGACCTTACTTTTGCAGAAATTTTGAGGTGATAGCAAGCTTTGGCATACTCAAAATTTAGTGGTGGTGTCCCAAATTAACGCAAAGATTTGACTTTGCTGCCATTTGCTATTATATTCATTATTCATTCGCTATGAAAGACACTAAAATGGCATTTTCTATTTAATTCAAATCTTGCGTTAATTTTGGGACACCTATAGGAACTAGTGTACAAAGTTAGAAAGATACAAGCAGAAAGAGAGAAAAGAAAGAGAATATTTATCATAATAATGAATTACAAATATTTTAAAAATATATTACACACCATCATAAGCTTCTTGAAATACACTTTTTGTATAAAGTGACAAACACGTTGTTAAGACATCGCTTATTTTACCTTCGTCAGCAGAGCCTCTTAGAAGAAAGAAAGAGTAGAAATATTATTTCCCCTTAAAATAACGACTTCAATATTTTGTTTGGTGGTAGGAGGTTCGTCCTCCGTCTGGCTCGCGACCACTATCATGTCAAAGACGAACCGCCAAATATCTTGTGATGTGTTCCGTTCGATGGCATGTAAGCCAGGTTTTCCCCCTTTCCCACCCATTCTTTCCCAAAATGTGGTGGTTCCGATAGCGGACTACTACATTATCCTCCCCTTCCGTCTCTATCCTCTAGGTGTTGGCAACGCATCTACAACATCTCTGGTGGTGATGTTCATGGGCGAAAGGTAACCACTTCTACCATCAGGTGGTCCTTCTGCCGTTTGCCATCCGTTATCCATAAAAAAAAAAAAAAATGCCGATCATAAATGGTAAAGGTCAAACAGGCGTGATGTTTACCAACTAGCGTCGCTTGCCTTGTC
This sequence comes from Philaethria dido, assembly GCA_033558755.1. Taxonomy (NCBI): domain Eukaryota; kingdom Metazoa; phylum Arthropoda; class Insecta; order Lepidoptera; family Nymphalidae; genus Philaethria; species Philaethria dido. The sequence continues at coordinate 15,484 of JAKGSA010000665.1, forward strand.
ACTTATGTTTATTTCATTAAAAATGTTTAAAAGTTAATAATAGAATATGAAATATGATAGAAAAGTTATTTTTTATGGGAAGGACGAGGCAAACAATTGTTCTGGAGACCTGATGGTAAGTGATTACCGACGTCTGTAACACCATGTAACACCAGATGAGATACAGTGGTAAATTATAAATATATATGATAAAAAATATATATAATTAAAAATGAAGCATGTAACTTCTTATTTTGAATAAAATTATTTGACTTTGACTTTGACTATGGAGGAAAATATTTGCAATTAAATCATTAGTCATATTTATGGTAGATTAGTACCTAGTGGCGAGGCGTCCATATAACATACGGCTTCCACCGGCTGACCTTTTGCAAATGACAATATTATTTGTAAAATTTTGGGAATGAGCTTGCAAAAAAAACAAACTCAACTAAATTTGTGACCAAAAAAAGAATAGCCAAGAAAAAAAAAGGTCTCCAGCTAAATTCAATAGTGAAATTGCTAAAAAACACTATCACTATCACATCTTTTACCAGCTTACATCTATGTACCGGCTTTCCCTTATTAAAATTTTCACAACAAACAAACTAACTTTCGCATTTATGATATTAAATATCTAAAGAATCTATCCAATACAAAGATTCTTTGAGGGCATCGCTGTGCAGTGGGACAATGATAGACTGCAAACGCAATGACTTTGGATTCGATTCTCACTTAAGAAGAAACGATTATATAAAAAAAATCCAAAAGAGAAAACGCGAAGTTTTGCGAGTGTCTTGACACTAAATTCTTCCTAATTATAAATAAATATCTTGTTCTTCAAACAACAGCTCAAGCAACACTATGAATCATAAATATATTGAAAGACAAGCGTCCACTTAATTATCTATGCATGGTACATGCAACACATAATGGTTTTGTTACGTCACTCATTATTTTCTATTACGTTACGAAATATATGTAGCTATCGACGCGAATGCGAGACGTGTACTGCAGAGCGTCATCGTTGGCAATCATTTAAATAATATCTTGATATATGCTTAATATATCGTATATTTAATGGAGAAAACAAATAATATTACATATAAATATATTAGAAATTAGCTTTTAAATTTGGAAACGCATTAAAAGTTGAGTATTGTTAACGTACTCGTAGCAGAATTCGAGCCCCTATTGGAATTTCTTGGAATCTCGCGCTCTATCTAGATAATGGAACTATAGGTAATTTTTATTTTTTAAGTTACGTCGACGCTATTTTTGTTGTAGCATCGCTGTAGGGTGTTTTTTTTAATTAGTAAGGTTGAGAGTTTAAGTGAAATCGTTAAGACGGTGGTTCTACAGAATGTGAGTTTAGTTCTGATAACATATTATTATATTATTAAAATTGAAAAAAGGGAAAACGTGAGGCTTATCACTATTTCAGTAGAAGGAATGTCAACATTTTTGATGTTGGTAACGAATACCCTATTTTTTATATTGCATAACTGAATAATTGACAGAGAAGGTTCAGACGAAACTACTAAGGAGTGTAAGGGAGCACTAAGAGAGGATTTCTCGAAATTCCTGCGAAAAAAGGAAAACTGGGATTTCAGGTTGTATAGGACGCAAACGAAGTCGCAGGCTATAGCTACTACATACAAATTTTAATACATCAAATTTAATATGAATTTTACCCAACAAACAGGGACCGCTTTAACGTTACACGCTACTATATTATTCTTTTAGTATCTGTGAGAATAGGTTAAGCTGTAACATCTTAGCAGTGAGAGGTATCTTGTTATAAAGCTTTGTGACATGGCAAATGTATGCAATTCACGACAAACGACATTTATTTAATTGTGCAGCTGTATATAGGACGAGACGAGACGACATAAAATTTTTCCGGTTCCCGTAGGCATTCTGATTGTTTTTTTCAATATTTACCTATGCTCTTTCTTAAAGGACCCTATATGCCAAATTTCAGTTTTCCACGTCCAGTGGTTTCGGCTAATCACTCAGTATCAAAATATTTTTTATAATATTAAATATTTAGATTATATTGTAAGTTTAAAATAACCTTCTTGTCTCTTTTTTTTTTATAACTTGACGCTGTATACCGTATATAGCAGGGTAGGCGGAGGGAACCTGAGAACCTAGTGTTAAGACACTCCGTTCTCTTACAACAATTCCGTTCCCCACCTTCCGACAAATTGAGGCATTGCGCGTTGAGTGGCGGAACTCCACGCCGTGCTTTGCCTTGTTACCTAACCCAGGAAAAGGAAGTTTTCATTTTCCTGGAGTAGGAATCGAACCCACAACCTGTCGCGTGTATGTTTGTGCCTCTGCGCCATGACAGTTATAATTTTAATTTATATTCTTATTTTAATGAAACTCGATAAAAATCGTTATCTTAAGTAGCTTCGTGGGAAAAATCAAATGCATGATTTTTTTGATTAGGTCCCTATTAAATCTAAGGGTACGACGTGTATAATGAAAATATTTTTTTGCTAAATTCACATTTGTTGTCAATTTTAAAAATTTAACAAATAACTGGTAATAATAATAGTAGCAGTAGTAGTAATAAAGACGAACCGCCAAATATCTTATGATGTGTTGCGGTTCGATGGCATGTAAGCCAGGTTTTCCCCTTTCCCACCCATCCTTTCCCCAAAATGTAGTGGTTCCGATAGCGGACTACTACATTGTCCTCCCCTTCCATCTGTATCCTCTAGGTTAAAATCAAGATATTGCGTGTCAAATGGCGGAACTCAACGCCACGCTTTCTCTTACCAGATCGTCGAAATGATAATAATTTAGATATAATCATTTCCCCGAGTGGAAATGGAATCCACGACCAATCTCGCTTACAAACAGATGCTGTCCTTCTGAACTACAGTGGCCTCTAAAGCTTATTAAAAAAATTTTTTTTTTTTTTTATTTCCCAAATTTGACCAAGATTGTGTCACTGTCCCAAATATGATTTCCTCAGCATAATATTTCGAAGTTAAATTATAATAGGCCTTAATAATAATCATAAAAAATATTTCTATAGCCAATAGTAAGAGAGGAAGAAAGAGACCTCGATTGACCTTCGCTAACACAGTGTGTATGGTACAGGAGAAAGGTCACGTAAAAGGCATGAGGTTCCCCGGAGAGCATGTATGAAGGTTGATGACCGTAGCATTAAGCGGTTCATTCTCTCTGACTACCCCATTAGCAATAAAAAAAAGGATTAATATAACTACTACTATTTACTACTTTTCACCATCGCACCGCTCGCCATCGACAGGGAGTTCATGCTCACACTTTGGAGCCTAAATGGTCCCGAACAGTTCGATTTCAAAGGAACTTTCTTCCGCGGACTCTCCAATTGTGGAATGATCTCCCTGCTGAGGTTTTCCCAGAGGGCTACAATATGGGGTTCTTCAAAAGGGGAATAAATAGGTTTTTGAAGGGTCGGCAACGCGTAAGTGATGCCCCTGGTGTTGCAAGCGTCCATAGGCCACGGTAACCACTTACCATCAGGTGGGCCGTGTGCCTTGTTGCCACCATCGTGGTATAAAAAAAAAATATTTAATAACGTTTATTTCCTACAAGAAAATAAAAGTTCAAGAATACAGTAACTTAGTACTTTTTACACCTTTTATTTCAACTTTATACATTTCCCGCATAGCGATAGTGCAAGATAGTAAAGACAAGATAATAAACTCAGTGTTACCACATTCTATTCTCCACTTTCCAATACTCCTTTAAAAGATGTTACTTATTGATGCGAATTAACGTGCTGTTGACAACCTACTTCTGGTTCCGCCACCAATGTATAATACATCGGAATCGGAAGTAGTTTTTTGGGAACCCACATTTTTGGAATGAAATTGAATGAAAGTGTTAATTACACACTTAGGAAACGAAAAAATTTTTTTAGAAAACATCTAAAAATTTGTGGGGAACGTGGGGAACGGAAATGTTGAAAGAGAATGGAGTGTCTTTACACTAGGTTCTCTGGTTCCCTCTGCCTACCCCGCTATATGCGGGATACAGCGTGAAGTTAAAAAAAAAAGTCTAAAAATTTAAACGCAAAATAAAAATTTGTACGTTTTCTAAAAATGTTTTTTGTTTCCTAAGTGTATAAGTGACATTCTAAATTATCAAAAATATTTAATAAATAATATTCTCTCTCGCCAAATCAATGTTCTTAAAAATAATCTTTGTGTAGCAGAAATTTGTCGAAATCCCTACACAGAGATGAGCGTATAAGAATTGTGAACACACAGATCGCTTGGACGAAGTCCAGAAGGCGTAGGTTCGAGTCCCGCTGCGTTCAGAAGATATATAATTTTTTTAGCTTCACGCTGTATCCCGCATATAGCAGGGTAAGCAGAGGGAGAACCTAGTGTTAAGACATTCCGTTCCCCGCTTTCCGCCGATTTGATGCATTGCGTGCTAAGTGGCGGAACTCAACACCGCGCTTTGCCTTGTTACCAAGCCTACGAAATGAAAATACTAAACTGTAACATTTCCTGGAGTGGTAATCGAACCCACAACCCGTCGCGTTTACAGTCGACAATATATCAATTGAATATCAAAATAAATACTAAAACCTTTAAATACGTTTCCTGTGACCCGTGAACAGTGTCGCGACCCTGACATATCGCTTCGTCGTAACAAGCGTAAGGGAAGCGTACTAACGTCGTTTTCTATACATACGCTTTTACAACTCTATTTCGAATGAGAGATTCTAACCGCGTTACTGTCCTCTCAAATTAACAAAAATCCTCAAAAAAATATATTTATTTAGTTTTACGCATCTTTTAATACCCTACAATTTAGACTGTTTATTTTCCTATTTTTTTAGTTTCACGCTGTATCCCGCATATAGCGGGGTAGGCAGAGGAAACCTGAGACCAGGTTGTGGGTTTGATTCCCACTCCAGGAAATGTAAAAGTTTAGTATTTTCCTCTCCTGGGTTTGGTAACAAGGCAAAGCGCGGCGTTGAGTTCCGCCACCCAGCACGCAATTTTCCTATTAACTTCATCATGTCGTGTGTTTAGTAACAAAAATCAACATGTTTTGCTGGGCAGAGAAAAAGGAAACACTTTGAATATAATAATTTCTTCGAGTAGTGAACGTTTTTACAGACCGACATTGTTTTACTGAGTCCCGATGTCTTCAAAAATACATATTGTATTTAATTTGTTTTTATATTATACAAATCTTATTTTTTTATCATTTTCTATTCTTTACAGTGGAAGGAAATAACACATTAGCTTAAATAGGAATATGATTTTCCCCTTTCCCACCCATCCTTTCCCCAAAATGTGGTGGTTCTGATAGTGGACTACTACATTGTCCCCCCTTCCATCAGTATCCTCCAGATTGGCAACGCATCTACAACATCTCTGGTGGTGTAGATGTTCATGGGCGAAGGTAACCACTTACCATCAGGTGGTCCTTCTGCTCGTTTGCCGTCCGTTATCAATAAAAAAAAGGAATATGAAAGGAATGTATCAAATATTATGCCTCCTTTACCTGTTAAGCATACCGAGCTATGTTAGGAAAATATTATATTATCATCGGATCTGTATCGTTTGCAAATAGGATAGCAAGAAATGAAAAATTTCCTTACATTTACAAAAAGATGAAGGAAGAAATCATGATAAAAATTTCTTCTTTGTTGATCTCATTATTATATTCGGTTTAGATACGAAAACTTTCCTCAAGTAGATTTAGTAAGAATAAGAGGGCTCCGCCTCTTGCTTCCTTCTCTCCTCAACCTACGTTTGTAATGACCAAAACATAAAATATAAATATCCAATTATTTATGTGTGATTATTGTTAGCAATATTGTCAGTCTAATTTTTAGCAATTAAATAAAAAGATATCATAATCGAAAAGAAATTACTTTTTGAATAGTCATAATTAACTAACATCGATGCATCATTTTTATATTGTATTCTACATAGATAGCTTCACGCTGTATCCCGTATATAGCAGGGTAAGCAGAGGGAACCTAGTGTACTCCGTTCCCCATTTTCCGCCGAATTGAGGCATTGCGTGTTAAATGGCGGAACTCAACGCCGAGCTTTGCCTTGTTACCAAACCAAGGAAATGAAAAATTCCATTTCCTGGAGTGGGAATCAATCCCACAACCTGTTGCGTTTACAGTCGCACGCTTGTGCATCTGCGCCACGAGAGGCGTCATCTTATATTGACGTATGTTAAGATGATCATATTATATTCTTAATTGTTTTATATTCTCCTTGTGGGATACAAGCGGAGTTCGAACTGAGATCCAATGTCTCAACTGTGCCACAAGGAGGAGGAGGAGGAGAAGGAGATTATAGTTAAGCTTTTGACCCCAGTCATGCCTTAGAGATTTTCTGTATCACAGTGTGAAAATACTTAAACAGTAACCTATTATAAATGTTACATACAGTAAAAATCTTCTATATATATTCTTCACTTCTATATTCTTACTATAATTTCTTTAACAAAATATATATTTCAGTATTCATGTACGATGAATTTAATATTAAATTCATCGTACATCAAGCCATATCTTTTTTATTTCGGATATTATTTGGCATAGAGCATTATTAAACGAAATAATTAATTATTTTTTTTTTTTTTTTAACTTCACGCAGTATCTTGCGTATAGCAGGGTAGGCAGAGGGAATTCGAGAACCTAGTGTTAAGACACTCCGTTCTCTTTCAATAAATTCGTTCCCCACTTTCCGCCAGGATTATAACTTTTAAATATATATGTATAATTTAAAACATCATCATTTCAAATACACATTTTTTATACACAAATACAATTATTCCGCAAATGTTCCCGCGGGATAGTTACGTGTTGTAGAGGCCAAGCTGAGCTCCAATACATCATACACTAATGACATGACCTACTTTTTATCTCTTAGTTTTATATTATAATGAAAAAGAAATCAAATACCTCCTTAATGATAAAATTATAAGAAACGTATTCTAAAAACTCGAACGAGGTAAATATTTATAAAATCGATTATAACGGTGCCGGAAAAAATACTATACATATCGATTTAAACTCGTAGTACTACGACTCGCTACGCTTCATGATATATGCATGTATGTATGTAGGAAAAGTTACGTTAAAAACATCTTTAAACTCCACAAGCTTCAAGTTTTAATAGCAAATTAACTAATATTATGAATAAAAAATAAAATATTTATTAAATAGAGACAGATAATTAAAAGTAATTAAATAAAAACTGATTTTTTACATAAAAAAAAATAATTCATATAACATTTTTTTGTTATTTAAGACACGTAAATACGTAAATGGTGATAGTAATAAATCATACGTACAACCTGTAGGCGATGTCAATGTATTGATTTATTTTGATCTCCATTGCGCTTATCTCGCTACTTTGCAATTAATATCTAAAATATTGTTATAAATTGACAATTTCATTATCTTAGGGTTGAATACTCACTCTTCCGAGTGCTGGGAGATGCTATCCTTGTCTTTATGCGCCTGCCCTGAGCTACAGGAATTGCCCATGGCTGTGAACCACCATTCACAACCACATAAGTCCCCGAAATCACTTAACACGGCGTATTTTAGGAAAATAAACGCTTAAATAATATCATTGTTTGGCATCGTCCGGTAACAATACGCACGCAACACGTCCGACCACGCCGTGCTCTCGGACACGAATAATCGATGCGATTTTCTTTGGGGTTGCCATAACTTTGTGTTTTCCTTTGTTTTTAATATTTATATGTATGTATATGAAAAATGGGACATTACTTTTTCCAAATTTTATGTTATGACGATAACATGCCAACGAACATGTATTAACATGTATCTCATTTTTATGATACACCTAATATGACAAGAATGGTTAAGAATGTAGTAGCAGTATCTCTATTATCGGCAATCGCAAGTTTCATTAGAGTTATTATTAAAGTAATTGTACTATGCAGTCATATATAAAATATTTTAAATGAGTTAGTTATAATTATTTACTTTCATAATATGTTTGTGATGAAGAAGGAAAAAAATATTAACATTCTATCTAATATAGGAAAAGAAATATATTAGAGCTAAAGCATACCATCGTAAGCTGCTTCGTTTTATTTTTTAATATCATAAATATACTTTTTCCTATTTTAATGGTAATGTAAGCTCGAGGGCAACTCTGGTTTCCCCTCTCCCAGATGTCCGCGCGTCATTTCCACGCTTTTCACGCTCAATCATTGAAAGCTTTAGGGCTAGCTTTTATGTTTTTAACAATTACAAAATAATGTGTTGACCTTCATTCATTACAACACAAACGATTTGTTTCGTAATGTGCACTGTACACAAAACACGCTATGATTTAAGCGTTTAGTGCTGCGAAAATAGCAATGATAATATGGAATATTTATGAAAATGACGCGGCAAAAATATAAAATATTTTATTTTAAATTTAAATATTATTATTATATAAATAAATGGAATAATTTACGCATTATAACTGCATCTGACCTACATGTGTGGGGGGAGCATTAAAATGAAACACCATAAATCATCTGTGGCACTGGCAGGAGACGCCGCCACCGTTTAAAATTGGAATTCTTAAAAATAAAAATCTATTTTTTCCTTGTTTCTATCTGTCGAATCTCAACAAGTGCTTCACTGTAGTATGATACAATGTTAGAATATATATAAAATTTAAGCTATTTTTAACATTTCAGTAATTATAATAAGGTTTTTTAATAATGCCCAAGTGTTATTTAAATTCTGTGAGAACTTATCGTGGATCGTTTATTCATGAAACAGGTTTTTCGAACAAAATAATTTGTCGTAGTAGTACATGTTGTGGATATTATTCATATTACTTTATTTTTTTCTATAATGAGTTATAGTCTTAATAAAAATATTCATTTAGGCTATTATTTTAGGTACTATGATGTTTTTAATTAAGTATTTTTAAATATAATTATACGTGAATTGACTTTGAAATGTATAATAGCGTCTTACAGTAGATTTTCACTTATATGCTTTGTATACATAATCCTAAAGTGTAGTATGTAATTAGTATTATATCGATACCTGTAGCGTATATAATATCGATTTCCATAGTAAAATGGTTTTCCCCATAAAGGCTTACCAACGCTTAATCCTGATTAAGCGCGTGCATAAAATTATATTATGCCAATCCAATACTTTACACAGGTATTCAGATATTGAAGTTGTAATATATATGAAAATATTATTTTTTCTTATTTTCTTGGTTTTTTCTTGGTTTCAATTATAACGGATTCTTTTTGATGTTCTGTGAGGGGACAGGGTTAGAATACAATTACCGTTCGCCGCTGGGTAGCGTTCCGTAAGAGACGGGTATCCCAGTAATTTAGGTGGTAAGAGGTTCGACCTCTGACTGGCTCGTGACCATTATCAAGTCACAGATGAACCGCCAAATATCTAATGATATGTTCCCGTTCGATGTCATGTAAGCCAGGATTTCCCTATTCCTTCCGCCATCCATCCTTTCCGCAGAATGTGATGATTCCTATGGCGGATAGCCGATGGCTACTACATTATTTCCTCCCCTTACATCTGTATCCTCTGGGCCGGTAACGCATTTACAACTGCTCTCGTGTTGTCTATGTGCGAAGGTAAAAAAAAATCTAAAAGGTATCTGGAAGAGATAGTTGCTAAGCCTTAAGACCGCCTTTTGTACGTTTGTTTTTAATGTGTTGCTTGTTTTTTTTTTTTCAATTGAATGTGGCGTACAAATAAAGTAATAAAAATAAATTAATTTTCTTAAAACGCAAGTCTACATTTATCAAAGCGAATAAAAACTGTTTTGTAAGATTTTTAACTGTAAATTTCATATTATCATACTTTCACTCAAAAGGTACCTTATTATATTTATTACCAAACTAAATTAAAGAAGTACGTATCATTTATTATAAGGTCCATCACTAATATTTGAAGAAAATCTTTTTTTCTAATAACATAATATATCAATATTTATTATCGCACTGTAGTTACGATATGAATAACCGAACGAGATATTTGTGGTTTATTGAAGTAGTTTTTTTCCTTTCAATGTTATCAGAGAATCTAGAGTCAAGACATTCTTAATTCTTCACTCTCTTCTCTTTCGAATTGTAGCCATTTAATGGTGTAGAAATTACCCCCTGCTAGGATAAAGCGCGAAATAGTAGGTAGGTAGGTAATGGTGGAAGTTAGAACACATGATTATCCCCTCGTATAGGAGAGGAACCTATAACTTGTTTTAGTTATAGTTTATTGTTTTAGTTTTAGTTTGTGGTTTATGTAGAGGGAAAGTTTGAAACATGGGAGAACACTACTTGAAAGTAGCCAGATGAACTCGCCAAATATCTTATGAGGTGTTTCCCGCCCGATGGTGCATGTGCTGTGTTTTTTCTTGAGTTTCAATTATTTTTTCTCTCTTCAAAATGTGGTGGTTTTCGAGAATGGAATACTACACAGTTCTCCTCTCTCTCCATTTCAGTTCTTTCTGGGTTATAACGCATCTAAACATCTCTGGTGCTGTAGATGTTCATGGCGAAGCTGGTATCCACTTACCATCAGGTGGTCCTTCTGCCTCGTTTGGCCATCCGTTATCCATAAAAAAAAAAAAGTTACAGTCAGACCACTGTACTACACAACCTTATTTTCTACTATATATCTTCTTTATACACATACATATTATATCTTTTCTTCATTAGCTACAATGTAACCTTATGTATGGCTTTCATTATACGAGTAATATTAGAAATAAATATGAAAGTTTTTGACATTGGATGAATATTTATTACTTCCTTCCATGCAAGAACTATTTATCGGATTTAGTTAAAAACCTTACAGTTAACAAAGTATATATTACCATAAGCATTCAATTATAAATAAATAACAATAGTACCTTTTTACCTTACTTAGAAAAATTAAAACATAAGTGTAAATACAATTTTTTTTTTTTTTATTGATAACGGAGGCAAACGAGCAGAAGGACCACCTGGATGGTAAGGGTTACCTCGTTTCGAGGACATCTACAACACCAGAGATGTTACAGATGCGTTGCCAACCTAGAGGATACTCGGATGGAAAGGGGGGACAATGTAGTAGTCCACTATCAGAACCAAATTACATTTTGGGGAAAGGATGGTGGGGAAGGGGAAAATCTGGCTTATATGCCATCATCGAATCGGAACATATCATTAGATATTTATGGTTCGTCTCGACATGATAGTGGTCGCGAGCCTGGAGCACGAACCTCCTACCACCTAACAATTGCAATTTATTTAGATATTGCTGGCTGCTAAAAGCGTAAAACGTAAACCTAAAATCCCAGAAGAAATCAAACCAAGCCGCGCGGTCCCAAAGCACTGAACAAAAAGCAAAAAACCCTATTAAAATTAAACGAAACAGTTTATCACGACAAAGTGCCTATTTCCGTTTCTACCTACAATTACTAAAAAAGAGTCAGTTCGTACAAGAATTTGTGAATACTGAAAGCTATGATTACGCGTCGGAGAGTGAAAAGCCAGTGAACTCTCCGGAAACGAAACGGAGTGTTTTTAAGAGAGATCACGATAATGTCTATAATTTGCGTTCCAACGAAGCTAAAACTGAACGCAAAGTGTTTACTAATAATAAACGTAAAAAGAAAAAAAATGTTGATAAGCTTAAAAAAGATAAAAAAGAGCCTTTAGCACCGATTATTGAAGAAATTAAAAATAAAGAAACTTTTAAACTAAATAAAGGCTTAGAAATTGATAAAATTGCTGAGAAATTAAAAAGTCTAGTCAGAAGTAATGCGGAGGAGAAACTTAATAAGGAGTTGTTGTTCTGTAAGGAGTCGTTCGATAAGGAAAATGATGATGTTGCTAAGGTAGAGCTGGTGGTGGACCGGGAGAAAGTCACTGGTAAGGATTTTTGTCTTTTACTATATTTGTTTAGTTTTTTACATACATAGCTTCACGCTATATCCCGCATATAGCAGGGTATGCAGAGGGAACCTGAGAACCTAGTATTAAAACACTCCGTTCCCCAATTTCCGCCGACTTGAGGCATTGTGTGCTAAGTGGCGGAACTCAACGCCACGCTTTTGCCTTGTTACCGAATCCAGGAAATGAAAAATTCCATTTCCTGGAGTGGGAAACGAACCCACAACCTGTCGCGTTTACAGTCTCACGCTTGTGCCTCTGCGCCACGACAGCCATTTAGTTTTTTAAGCTTTTCATTTTACTATTTTACGGGGCAAACGATGTATGTACACGGATTTTTTTCACATAACAAGGTAGGTAGAGTAAACCTAGTGTCAAGACACTCCGTTCTCTGCCTTCCGTCCAAATTTGGAACATTACGCATTGAGTAGTGGAGCTTAACACTGTGCTTCTCTTACGAGAGCAGTGAAATTCATGAATCACGTTTCGAGTTAGGTTAGGATGTCCCACTGTGATTGGTGTCACTACGATGATCTCAAAAAAGATTAACTACTATTAAATTCATGATAGCAATAATAATGTGGATAAAAGGTGGGGAACGGCTACTTTTCACCATCGCACCGCTCGCCATCGACAGGGAGTTCATGCTCACACTTTGGAGGCTAAATGGTCCCGAACAGTTCGATTTCAAAGGAACTTTCTTCCGCGGACTCTCCAATTGTGGAATGATCTCCCTGCCGAGGTTTTCCCAGAGGGCTACAATATGGGGTTCTTCAAAAGGGGAATAAATAGGTTTTTGAAGGGTCGGCAACGCGTAAGTGATGCCCCTGGTGTTGCAAGCGTCCATAGGCCACGGTAACCACTTACCATCAGGTGGGCCGTGTGCCTTGTTGCCACCGTCGTGGTATATAAAAAAGGTGGGGAACGGAGTGTCTTAACACTAGGTTCCCTCTGTCTACCCTGCTATATGCGGGATACAGCTGAAGCTATACGAGATATATGAAGCTCGTATATGTAAAAGTTAAATTAGTGAGCTCAAGCAGTTTTTATACATACATATACATACATATATACCTAGTCAATAATGTACTTTATATTTAAAAGTTCCCATGATATAACATTTGAGGAAATGAGAAAAAAATTATTATTTCATACATATATTTCAAATCCAAGATTATATGCCGCCTTTTCGTCTCACAACGCCGTATCGCTTAAAATTCGTACAAAACGCTTATGTTACTGAGTGACTGACGGACAACGTACAGGCGAAACTACTGACCACAGAAAGCTGAAATTTGGCACGTAGGCTCCTTGGGGAGTGTAGGGGAGTGCGAGGAAGATTTGGGAAGACATTCCTACGAAAACGGGGATAGGGCAGGATATTACGTTTTATGAAACGTATACGTAACATCTGCGGAAACGAAGTCGTGGGATGCAGCTAGATTTTTGTAATTTCAATGTCAACATATTTAAAAATTCTTATATTTGTTTAAGTGAAATTGTCAGTAGTGAACTAAGTATTAAGTAGGTATGTAATTTCAATAGGCCAATGACCTAATATCACTAGTGTCCTGACTCGGTCGTGTTATCACACGTCATCATAAATGTTATCACATTTAGTTCCTTGGAAATAATAGTCATATGAGAGTCTAGATTTTTTTTATATATATATGTATGCCTTACTTAGGCAAGTGAGGTAGAAGGGCCCTCGGTTGGCCTTGAAAAATACAGTGTAAGTGAAACTGGAGGGAGGTCACGTAAAGAATGATGACTCCTCGGAAAGCAGGTATGATGATGCTAATGACTGTGGACGAGGCAAAATAAATACGCAGGGACTGTTGCGTTAGGCACTCCGTTCTCTGTGACTATAATTTTATAAAATGAATATTGACTGAATAAATGATAAACGCCTGTCGTGACGCAGAGGCACAAGCGTACGACTGTAAACGCGACAGGTTGTGGGTTCGATTCCCACTCCAGGAAATTGAATTTTGGGATTGACTTCCGCCACTCAGCACACAATGTCTCAAGTCCGCGGAAAGTGGGGAACGGAGTGTCTTAACATTAGGTTCCCTCTGCCTACCCTGCTATATACGGGATACAGCGTGAAGCTATGTATGTATGTATGTATGTATGTATGTATGTAATATTGACTGATTTATTATTATCGTAGAACGTTGTTTTGATATTCGGTCCTCTCTTCCTAACCTGCTATGCAAGAATAAGCTTGAAGCTCTATGTTATACATACATGCATAGCTTCACGCTGTATCCCGCATATAGCAGGATAGGAAGAGGGAAACTAGTGTCAAGACACTCCGTTCCCCACTTATATATTATATTACCGCCTTTCATTTTATACAACTCAAATTTATAAAAGCTCTCTTTTGCTTTATTTTTTATCAATAGGCGTACAGGTTTTTTGATGCTTTTATAATGTGAAATTCTATTTGAGAAGTATAATTAAATATAATTCACTGAGTTATTTACCATCTAATAAAAAACTGGTTAGAATCTTGCCACCTTTGCTAAAATGACTCTAGAGTAGGGCAGAAAGAACGAAGTGACACTACTCTTTTAAAATTTTTAAGTATTATTACACCTTAGATAAGAAAAATATTAAATTATTTATTGATATAAGCAATATTTTCCTAATATTGTTCGACTATTATTACTTGTCAAAATTACATGCATCTGCGAAAGAGAACCGTTACAAAGAGAACGGAGTGTCCTAACAGTAGGTTCTGTAGTTCCCTCTGCCTATCCTGCTAAGTGCGAGATACAGTGGGAAGCTAAAAAAATGCATACATACATTTGTTATAAGTTATCGTGGTACAATAATAAACTGTTGTTGTAGGTTCAAACCCACCTTGACAAAAAAAAATTCACCAGAAAATAGAGAAACTCTTCTATTATTATGGCACTCGCCTTAATGCTAAGTAGAAACGCATTGTTTGTGGGTTCGATTCCCGCGATGGCCAGTCATTAAGCAACGGAGAATCTTAAAACTAGGTTTTTTTTAATCTGCAAAAAAAAGCTTTATATTTCTCCTCAAGACGTACTTTAATTATATCACACCTTTAGAATTATATGACCTATATAAAAATATATATATTTTTGGGAATCGTCAATATAGATTTGTACTTTTGAGTTTTTTGAAAAGATCGTTGTCGATAAAGTCGTTTCGTGGCAAAAAATCAAAAAATGATTTTATTGAATAGGTCCCTATAATTCTAAAGGAACCTTAACACTAAGGTCTAAAAAAGTCTAAGGTCGGTAAAAAATCTTTAAATCTTTATATCTCTCCCCAAGAAGTAGTTCTAGAAGAAAAGAAAACAGAATGGGAGCCGCGGCCTCGTTCCAACCACATTTGTTCGTACTGCGGCAAAGGTTTCGACAGGCCGTGGGTACTCAAGGGACATTTACGTTTGCACACCGGTGAGAGGCCCTTCCCGTGTCCACAACCGCACTGTGGGAGGACCTTTGCTGATCGGTGAGTTAAAGGTTCATTTAGCTTATTTAATTTTTTTCTAAAAATGTATGTGTTTTTAACACACCACATAAAAAGCGAAATAACTATCTATTATTCTTATATTTGTAAAAGCTCACCCTTTATTAGGGTTCAATTTAATAAAATTAATATTGTATATGTTTTGGGATCTAATTTGGTCGAGAAAAGTGCAGGATAATCTAGAAGACTCGAGCCGGAATTCTCAGTGTATGATTAGAAGTCGCAATTGACCGGTTTTTGTAGATTAGGTCTTTTAGCATATGTAAACATGCAACCTAACTTATTAATTCAATCACCAATATCAAATAAAGTATACGTTACTTTTTGTAACCTAATTGCCCTTTTCCAGCCTTCTACTTCTAGCCCAATTGCTATATTTATAAGATTTTTGTTCTATAAATAGGTATTAACATTCCCCAAATTGAATTTGTATCCATTTCCATCGTGTATTCACTATGTCAACTTCACCACTGGGTCCAAATAGTTATCGAAAGACCGTTATTACATTTTTTATACTTATTCTAATTATATCGATAGTGAGTGATTGATGTGTGTTTTAACATTGGAGGCAATTACGTGTGATTTATTAGAGAAACCGTTCCCCTAATGATGCAAATATTGGAATTTATAATGCATCATGTTCATGATACTATTTTTTTTTTTTTTTTTTTTTTTTTTTTTTTTTCTTTATGGATACCGGATGGCAAACGAGCAGAAGGACCGCCTGATGGTAAGTGGTTACCTTCGCCCGCCGATCATCTACAGCACAAAGAGATGTACTAGATGCGTTGCCATACAGAAAATCTAGATGAAAAGGAGGATAATGTAGTAGTCGCTATCGGAACCCCATTTGAGAAAAATGGGTAGGAAAGGGAAAACCTGGCTTATGCCTCAGACCGGAACACATCATAAGATATTTGGCGGTTCGTCTTTGACACATGATCGTGGTCATAAATAGACGGAGGACGAACCTCCCTACCTAATTTATAAAATAACTTAAATCCTTACTTAAGGTTAAAGTTAAAAATAGTAGCTTATTTGGCTAGAGCGCTTGGATGGATTCAGAAGAGATTTCTAAAATATTTTATTAGTTTTCCACTAGGGTATTGTGAATAACACTTTAGAAATAAAATTATCAATTAAGAATAAAATAATAAAATATAAAATAGTATAAAAGTTATTTATAGTCCTTAGTGTGGTAATGCGATTGATTTATGGGTTCGATTCCAGAATCGAAGTGAGTATAATTATATTCATTTCTTAGCTCAGTAAAGGAACAAAGCCCGGCGTTTAGTTCCACCAGTTATATATCCGCCGCAATGTTTCAATTCGCTTGATGAAGCGACGGAATGTCTCACACCCTAAGCGCTCTCTTTGCTATCTAAGTTGTATTAGAAATACATGAAATAAATCTTTTAATAACTAAAAATCACTTTATCAAGCATTAAAAATTAATTTTTTCTCTTCTCTCTCTTCTATCTCTTCTCTATCTCTTCAAGATGTCTATTAGATTGTGATTAGACCCTCCTTTGAAATGTCTGTATTAGAAGGCCCCTTTCTTTTTTATTATAAAAAAAAAAAAAAATATGGCAAGAATAAATAAATGTTAGACAAACGAAAACTCCTTATTTTATACTACTACATAGTTCGTTCCACTTGCAGCATGCAATGCGCCTCAATGCGACGGAAAGTGTGGAACGGAAATCTTAAGAGAACAGGTGCCTTAACATTAAGTTCAGGTTCTTATAAGCTGCCCACTGCTATGTGCGGGATAAGCAAGCTAGAAAAAATAACAAACATTTTTTATATATATAGCACATAATTTTTTTTTTTTTTAAACTTTACTCTGTATCACATATAGCAGTGTAGCCATAAGGGAACATGAGAACCTAGTGTTAAGACACTCCGTTCTCTTACAACAATTCCGTTCCCCACTTTCCGCTAAATTATAATAAAATAAATATATATATATATATTTTAATAAGGACATGATTCCTTCATTGATATTTCCTATCATTTGACTATACTTAGTTCAAATCTGCGCGCGCACCAGCGCACGCGCGGGCACCACACGTGGCAGTGGCGCTGCGTGCAGTGCGGGAAGGCGTTCAGCCAGCACCGCTACCTGGAGAGGCATCGAGCTGATGCATGCAGGAAGTATAAGTAATATATATATTTATATACATATTTATTTATCGTCAGATTTGTCGCCTTTTTTTCTTATGGAGAAATTAGTATCTAGATACAGAAAGAGCAAATAAATTCCCTCGAGTAGGGACCGAACCCATAATCAATCTCGTTTACAGACACTATCTCACTGTGCTGTGATGTCCTATTGACTAATCAATAGTTAATCTGTATGAGGCAATATCAATTGTGTATAATGCTAGAGTGAGCTAGAGTCGCACAAGAGTGCGACTGTAAACGCGAGAGGTTGTGGGTTCGATTCCCACTCCAAGAAATGTAAAAGTTTAGTATTTTCATTTCCTGGGTTTGGTAACAAGGCAAAGAGCGGCGTTGAGTTCCGCCACTCAGCACGCAATGCCTCAATTCGGCGGTAAGTGGAGAACGGTGTGTCTTAACACTAGGTTCTCAGGTTCCCTCCGCCTACCCTGCTCTCTGCGTCACATTAATGATCCAAACCAGGGCTTCTTAAACTTTTGTCATCCACGACCCCTTTTATGATTGCGAGTTTCTTGACGACCCCATACAAATTAGTAATTGGCCAAAATCTATATATAAATATTTAACTTTAAAATCTCTCGAACCCAGAATTTTGCTACGCGACCCTGTTTGGGGTCGCGACCCATAGTTTAACAAGCCCTGATCTAAACTAATGTTGTTATAGAATGCACACAAGACACACTCAAGTGTCTTGCAACATACAAGCAGCAGTGTCCCCGGTACCATTATACGGGTTTATATGCCATAACCCCAAAACTGTCGTTGAAGAACCCATTGACTTGTCCATGAAGAAAAAAGATATTTAGTTTTGACTATTGTTGCTAAGAATAAAATGCATGATGTTTTTGTTAATGTCTGTTTTTTTTTTTTATATTAAGCCTTACAATTATTTTAATACTATTGGTACTCTAATATCTTTTTTTTAATTTTTTTCTCTCGTATGCTATTTTTTTTTGAGGTTGCACTTATGTCATATATATACATACATGCGTTTTTATTATTATATTATATATGACCTCAATTTGGCGGAAAGTGGGCGACGGAAATGTTGAAAGAGAATGGAGTGTCTTTACACTAGGTGCTCTGGTTCCCTCTGCCTACCCCGCTATATGCGGGATACAGCGTGAAGTTAAAAAACATATATTATATATGACTATTAAATCCTTGACCTTGTAATAATTTGTTAAAAAAAAATGATTTTAATTTTATTTTATAGTTACATACAAAATACTTTTTGAATTGCTACACTATACTTTTTTTCATATATTGAATTTAAAACCGATATGTTTGATTATTAAGAATTTAACTAAGAGAAAATTCGACTTCAAATAAAACGCACTAAAAAGTAAAATTATTACATATAACTCAATTCACTTCACTGGAATCCGCCTCAGAAGCACTAGCTATCATATAAAAAATAACCATCAAAATTGGTTCATCCTATAAAAACATCCGGTAATACACATATAAAAATACAGTCGAATTCTTCACTTTTTTTTGACGTCGGTAAAAAAGGAGAAGAAATACAAAAGATATAATTTTAGAGATGGAGATTTAAAAAATAAAACAACCATTTATTTCATAAAAATTTTTTTAAGCTAGTAAGGATTTCCAAAAACGCTCATTGCCACGTCACAATAAATTAAATAAATACTTTTTACAACTTACACTACTGACAACGAAATTGCACTTCATGAGATTAAAATAGACGTCCAATAAAATATAAATACATTGGTATCATAAATATAGATTAAAAATGGTTATCACAAAAGCTTTGACACAAGTGTTGCCAGTTCTTTTAATAGAAAAAAATATAGAATTATTATTTTTTTATATTGTTTGATTAAAAATACAGGGTAGGAAGCGAAGAACGGTGTGTATTTACACTAGGTTCTCACTGTCAAAAAAATCTAATTACTAAATCCTAGATAACAAAGGCATTAAAAGAATCTTTGATAGCAATATTTATGAGTTAAAAATGCTTCAAGTCATATTTGAACCTGTGACCATACCATACAGCAAAATATGACTAAAAAACAACACAAATTTTAAATTCGACAAAAACTGGCAACACTGAAAACAACAGAGCTACACACAGATAAAAAAGAACAAACTTTTAATAAATAAAAAAAAAAATCTATGTATAACTCTGTAAATAGGAATGTAGCGACATCGAAATATTTGTGCGATAATTTAAATATATATTACTAATATTAATAATATAATATAATAAATATTAAAAAGGGCCTCAATCCCTTGGCACTTAATTTTGGTTTAAAATTACGACTAGTATTGTTAATATAATATATAGGGAACGAAAATATAAGGAGAACGGAGTGTCTTAACACACGATTCTCTGGTTCCCTCTGCCTATCCTGCTATGTGCGGGATACAGCGTGAAGCTAAAATAATGTATACATATTATATAAATAAAATTAAAAAAAAAAAAAACTATTATTATTATTAAAATTTAATTCATGACGTCATAAGTCATGTGTTTGACATTTACAAATTAAATGTCAATTACAGATTATATTAAATAAATAATCATCGTCGGCGTTGAGTTCCGCCACTCAGCACGAAATGCCTCAATTCGGCGGAAAGTGGGGAACGGAGTGTCTTAACACTAGGTTCCCTCTGCCTAACCTGCTATATGCGGGATACAGCGTGAAGCTATGTATGTATGTATGTATTAAATAAATATATAATTTAATGTAATATAAGATAGTGGAAATTTCTTTAAAATTTAAAATTAATTTGTTTTAATGATCTGTTCTCAATTTACAGTTAAGATCTTTCTATATGTAATTATAAGACGCCATATATAAATTATATTCATTATATTTAAATAAAGAAAAATATATTTAAGAGAAGCAAATTAAACTAATACAACTTTGGAAATTAAAAGCATGTCACAATTATTAAAAAAAAATAGATCATTGAAAAAATCTGACTATTTGCAAAAAAAATAAAAATAAATTAATTAATAAATTATTTTATTATAAATTAAATAAAATAACTATTTATTGAGTAAAATTCAAACATACATTTAAAAGCAACATATATGTCACAACATTTAATAAAAAAAAATAACGACATTTCTCTCGAACGTTCTTACTTCTTCGTCTCTTTCGTTCGCATTCATTTGACACTTTCTGTCTCTGTCTAAATCTAAAAATTCTCAAGCGATATCTATATAAAATACAGATATATGCATAAGTACTAAAAAGTCTTCAATAATACATTTTACTGTTTCGCTAACTAAAAGCGTATAAAAGCATAAATTTCTTATTACCTACAAAGCAAAGCAAAAGGAACGAATTTACAAAAAAAAATTATCCACAGATAAAATATTTAGCACTAGAAAAAATAAATTTAATAGATCATTGAAGGAGATCATATATTTAAATATTTTAAACCAATACATGAATATCTTAGTTAAAAAATAACTATTTATTTTTTGAAATAAATATATGCATATTTCTATATATATTTATATATAATTATAATATATGACAATATGACATAAGGAGCATGATAGTAAGAACACTTGTACATTGCCTAAATATTTTCAATATGGCGGTTGTGGAGATGCCTGAAAATATGAACACATACTGTTAAATTTAATTTATAAGTTTATTTAAAAATGTTAAATACATATATAATATTTTTTTTTACTTCACTCATCTCTCACGTAACGTAATAGAAAGAACAAAGCTAGAGTCAAGACACTCCGTTTTACTTTCCGTCCGAATTCGAAACATTGCCTGTTGAATTGCATGATTCAACGTCGAGCTTTGCCTAACTAGAGCGAGAACTTAAAAATAATTTAATTATAATCATTGTTTCGAATGAGAATCGAACCCACAACTATTGATGTCTATAGTCAGACGGTGTCTCACCGCAACTTTCTATACAATTTACCCATAAATAAACCGTCAATCAATTCAATCACCAATTAATAACTCATCAATTAGCCATTAATAAATCGGCTTCCATACATTACCTTATAAATTAATGATTTTCTAAGGACTTTCTAAGGATTTTCCTTTAAACTCAAATATATTTAGAAAACATATTAAACTTTTTAACGTAGCGGGACTCGAACCAACGCCTCTTGGAAACCGTCTTAATCATCCTAACCACTAAGCCATGCGTTCCTATTCAGCTACATCGAGATTCTTATATGCTTGTTACAACTTATTGTTTTATTTTTTTGTGAAAAAAGTATGTTCTCATTCACTTACATTATAAAGGCGGTGGTTCCCTAATGCCTTCGCTGTGTCGCGTGCGTCCCGCCATGTCGAGTATGGCCTTGGCTTCCGGGTTCGTATCCAGGATACTCGTGTCACGTTCATCCTTCAAAATAAATTGTAATTTTTTACAATTATTTGATAATATCTAACTAAGATACTACAAAGAAAAAAAAATAAAAGATATAACGGTGACATTAAATTAAGATGAGTTTAAGACATGATGATCTGTACCTTAGTGCTTGAATTAGGTAAATTTCATTTTTTCCATAAAGACCCCATAACAAGTTAAAAAACGGGGTAACCTATAACTCCGTAGGTAAATCCTCCATAAGACCGTCCGTGACTTGTGGTTTGGACGCCAGTTTCAAGAACATACGTTCCGATTTACGAGTTTCAAGCACACTGCTGTTTTGGGACACGTCTAGGATCTGGGGAGGTAGGATTGGGATGAGAACTTAGGAAAGAGCAGGGTTATGAAAAGAAACTATTGTCGTTTTAAAATAAGAGAAGATGCTGTTTTACATTTTCGTATTCATATTAAAGATAAATATACTTAAAAAATACAAGTCGAGTGACATTGCCACGTGTCATTCTCACGTCCGTGTAACAAAATCAAAAAGTTATAATTTCAATGCTGATTAATGTTCAGAAAAAAAATTGTTTCAAGGAAAGCAAAAATAATAAATAAAAACACTACAGTAGCCTTTCTTTAATATCTTTTATAATTTTAATCAATTATAATAAAAAATATATATATATATATACTTTTGCATCTTCCCTATTACTAAACGTAGATGATATAATGACACAGTTACCACAGTTGCTAACGTTGCTAACGTTACGATCAACCTAAAATAATCAATCACATATCAACCAACCGTCGACTATCAATTAATCATCAATCAATCCTTCAATCAACTATCAGATCCCCATCAACCCCCAGCACTCCCCAGTACCCACCATATCCTTGTCGAGCACGGGCTTGTCCCCGACGCCCCACACCTCGAGGCTGCGCACCCTGAAGCAGGGCTCCTTGCTGAGGCGGCGGTACCCGCGGTAGGTGCTGCAGGACTCCGCCGACGCGCCCTCGCCGAACGGCTCCGCGTTTATCCAGATACCACCGAAGTGGAACTGCCCGCCCATTAACTGTGGTATATATAACGTCTTACTAGATGAATAAATTTTCATGATTCTTTTTTATATGACAACTAGTGCTTTTAGATATTCTCTCATTTAAATTAAGCAAAGATCTGAAGTATAGTTTTTGGAGATTATTCGTAATAATTTTACTTTCTAGTTTTTAATCAGTTTTCAATTTTCCAGAAATCTTGTTTTGAAAGGTCACCATAGCACAGTGATATCTAACTGTAAACGCTTTATTTGCGAGTTCGATTCAACTTGCAGAAATTATTATAATTTGTTTCTTGTTTAAATTAACCCGCTCTTTTTTTTAAATGCCATAGTAGCACGAGTGGGACATCGTCTAATTATAAGTACGAATAATTGGGTGATACCATCCCGGAACAATGATATTTAAATAATTGTCATTTCTTCACTCTAATAAAATATTTTAAATATTTTAAATATTATGTCTTTAAGACATCCGGCAAGAAAATAGAGGCAGGTGTCTTAACACTAGGTTCCCTCTGCCTACCCTGCTATATGCGGGATATAACGCGAAGTTATGTATGTATGTCAAATCCGCAGTCAACACCTTTAGTTCACCCAAAAAAAAAAGAACAGAGAGTCCTAACACAACGTTCTCCCTACCCACAAAAACTTACCAAACCATTAGGCAATGTCTTCGTATGGTGATTCATATATTGATAATGATCATTATAATTAGTGGCCGGATACACTCTCATTTTCGGCGCACAAGTGAATAGGAAGGCCTCATCAGTGCCCGTGAAGTTGGGACCGAAGGCCCACGGTGACGGGGCGAAGCCTCCGAAGATGTAACCACTGGAGTCCTCGATTATGATTATTGATGGACCTTGTTCTATTATGCGGCCTGTAGAAGAATATTATAGTTGGAAACCAAAAGCTTAAAAAAATGAATGTCATTTAGTTTTCGATTTTAAGCGGCAGAAAAATTAAATGAAGAAAAAAATATTTGTCTTAAAATATTATTACTTATACTTAAGTAATGCTTAAGAAAAAATATAAATTTGAGGCCATCGTGACACATCAGGGCAGCGTTGGACTGTAAACGGAATAGGTTGTGGATTCGATTCCCACTTGAATATATTTAAATTATTTTCATTTCCGCCAAAGTGCAGTGTTGAATACACACTTCAATCTTCAAATTTCCAACTTAAACTGTAAGAAAACAAAATAAACAAAAACAAAAAACAAAAGAGGTCATTTATTTAAGATTTTAAATAAATGACCTCTTTTCTTTTTAAAAAAAAAATAAAAAATGTCATAATTACCTGTCATAGTAGAAAAAGACTCTCCATGTATATGAGTAGAGAATAAGAACCTCCACTTATGTTGGTACTTCTGCGGCAAATGCGCGTTTATCCACACTATGTGCGACATGTCGATGAAGGCTGGATAATCTGGCATTGGATCTAGACCTGAGAAAAATATATATATTAAAGTACTGAAATAATACCATTATGGTACAGTTGAAAGGATTGGATTCAGTATCTTAGTAAGCGGCGTTAAGTTCCGCCACTCAGCATACAATGCCTCAATTCGGTGGAAAGTGGGGAACGGTTTTCTGGTTCCCTCTGCCTAGATTTTTATAATCAGCTGAAGTTTTCTTACCATCAGGTCCTGGCAACAGTGTGGGTGCTGCTGGGGGCAGAGGTGTAGGGCTCTCGTCTCCAGCTTTTTTGTTGATACCATACAAATTGACATACACTAACTCCGCCACTTGTTTGAGAAGGATGTTTGATTGAAGCCTAGAATGTGTAAAATAAAAAAGTTCTATAAATAAAATATTGAAAATGTTTAAAAAATAATAAATATAATATAAAATATATATATGTCGCGGAAGCCGAGTCTAAAGGAGTAGCGACATAATCACTACCGTCGGACGCCATGGTCAGTGTGCTCCAGTGGTGTGCTCCAGTCCTCCGCTCTACTGACGCATCCTATTTATATTGTCATTCTATAGTTTTCTAGCAATGTATCGCCAGCCAGCTAACCATCAAATCATATGTCAAATATCGAATCAGTCAATATAAATAATAAATACTCTTTAGTCATTATTCCCTAACATCACGCAGTAACCCGCATATAGCAAGGTAGGCAGAGGGAACCAGAAAACCTAGCGTTAAGACGCTCCATTCTCTTTTAACAATTCCGTTCCCCACTTTCCGTCGAATTGAGGCATTGCGTGTTGAGTGGCGGAATTCAACGCCGCGCTTTGCCTAATAATATAAATAATACTTTTTATTCAGTAACCATATCATATACGAGCAATAATAATTAATTTTCATACAAAAATCGAGTATTAGACAGTTGAAGTTGAAATATGTAATTAATCATAATGACATATTAAAACTTCACACTATTTCATTTACACTCAACTTAAAAAGAAACAAAGTTAATAAAAGACATATCTCCGGACACGTGCGTTGAGTTTAGTAAATAATAATTTATAGGTAGTTCAGATAGATAGATAGATAGATAGATTCTTTATTGCACATACAAAAAAAAAAAGAAAACAAGTATAAAGGAACATACAAAACACAAATTTGCAGCATGCAAAGGCGACCTTATCACTGTAAGTGATATCTTACAGGTAACCTTAGACGTAGACACTTAATATATAGGATACATTGAGGTGCAAAAAAAAAAAAGTTCAGTTCAGCTTGAGTATTGAATTGCATTTCAAATAATTATATAAACGTTAAAACGTTATATAAATTAAAATGGCTACCACTAGTAAACTACAACTTCTAGTACTACTATAAACACCTCACCACTTAGACAATTGCGACGCAGTACAATGATGCTGTGGCGAGTCCAGGTCACCCCCTACACTGGCGGCCACAGCTTCCCCCAAAGCCTGAACATGGGAAGCACTGGCTCTGAACCCCTTCTCTATCCAGGTCCTGGCTCGCTTGCTGGACGAGGACTTCACTATTTTGATGTATGTTGACACTATGCTTTCGCAGTACTATTGGCAAGATTTTGATCTTTTGATACGGTAATATATGTGATAACAATAAATTAACAAATTATTAATTTTAAATACAAAACAAATTCTTATCTAGTGTCCCCGTTGACGCGTTAACAACGCGTTGTCTTTAGCATAATATATATGTATATGTCACTTTATATAAACACAGACGTGAACCCATGGTAGTGTGTTTAACATTAATCTTGTTAATTTAATATACTTTTTAGGTATTATTTAAAAAATGTTAGCATTCTGCACTCCTTCTCTATATAAACTATAAGTGTGCCAAGTTTCATGCTCCTCCGTCCGCGTAATTTTTGTAAAAAGGGGTACAAAGTTTTTGCTTCACGTATTTATATATAGACAACATATTATTCAAAAACGTCTATATTTATAAGTAGAAAGAGCCTACAAATGGCTCTAAATTTCAACTGAATCTATTTAAAGCCATTGAGTGACTGCAAATGTCAAACTTTATAGCAGATTTTTAAATGGATAATTTAACAAAAGCCAATATAACAATAACCTTTTGTTTTTATGAGTACTTAACTAAAATAAAATAAAAAGACAAAAGTCTAAATTATAAAAACTATAAAATATACATACATACATAGCTTCACGCTGTATCCCGCATATAGCAGGGTAGGCAGAGGAAACCTAGTGTTAAGACACTCCGTTCCCCACTTTCCGCCGAATTGAGGCATTGCGTGCTGAGTGGGGGAATTCAACGACGCGCTATACCTTGTTACCAAAACCAGGAAATGAAAATTCCATTTCCTGGAATGGGAATCAAACCCACAGCCTGTCGCGTTTACGCACGCTTGTGCCTCTGCACCACGAGAGGCGACTACAAAATATAATTTCAACTAACCTCCTTCAGAAGTTGATAAGGCAGTTCCACATCCTCATTGTAGTCCATACCTAAGCAATTGTACGTCACCATCATTCTTTCTTCTACTGTACCTGGAATTGACAACAAGATATTTAAATGCTGTTGGGGAACGGAGTGTCTTAACACTAGGCTCTCTGCTTCACGCTGCCTACTATCTCTCTCTCTGCTTCACGCTGTATCCCACATATAGCAGATATGTGGGATACAGCGAAAAGCTACAGCGTGATATAAGCATAATTTGAGACGATGCGTATTAACGGAGTTCAACACTTAATTTGTCTTACTAATGTGAAGTGATGAAAATAATCTACAAGTAACCATATCTCCGAGTGAAGATTAAACCACCGCGTTGACAATCAGACACCGTACCACTGCACCGTAATGAACTATACCATAATAAGGACATTTCAGACTGAAAGACTTTGATGGCGATTCAAGTTTTATTTAAGGGGGTCAAATTGATATTTATAAAATAGATCCTTCTTTGAAAACCATTTGAAAGAAAGTGAGAAGTGTGTTTCTAGTACTACTGCTACTTAGGTTCACGCTTTTTCCCTAGCGGGGTAGTCAGAGATTGATAATTTTTAGTACAAAAAAAGTGGATAGGTTTACATTTTGCAGGGACTAACCCTTATAATAGCAATATAGGTACTTACTACTTGCGGTACTTGTGTTTTAATAAAATAAATGAAAATGCCAGTTTTCTTACCTCGTACATTGAACACGTATAATTCAGCGAATCGGTTAAAATCCACCGCCGGAGTCTTGTCCTGGCCGGAACCGAACAAGAAGTTGGTGAGGTATTGCGCTAGTCTTGGATCTATTTGAGGACCCCAGAATTTCTAAAAAATAAAATGTATGCATTTAAAATATATATCTCATTAAAAAAAATGTTGGGATTTTTGTCGTCTGTCTGAATGTCATTTTAAAGGAGCCCCTTGAAACTTAAACACTTGGGTCGTCAATTCCAGGCACTCTTCAAACCCCTCTCTCTACAATGCGATGGGCACCCGCACGGTGAATCCATGGATTGCTAAGGAGTTTCTTCTCATAATTATAAAAAGCTCTTATCATCATCATATGTCATTACGTAAAGAAAATATTTTCTACCCCACTTTTTAACCAACTTTAAAAAAAGCAGAGGTTCTCAATTCGATTGCATCTTTTATATATGCGGTTACATATATAACTTTTACTGGATGAGCCAATTTTGATGATCTTTTTTATGTGACTTCTGATGTCGTTCCACTTGAATTCAGTTAAGATATTACGAGTTATTTTTTGAATTATTCTTAATAATATTACTTTGGAAGGCATTTTATTTAAATGTCAGTATTTTCATTTCCTGGGTTTGGTAACAAGGCAAAGCGCAGCGTTGAGTTCCGCCTCTCAGCACGCAATGCCTTCATTCGGCGGAAAGTGGGGAACGGAATTGTTGTAAGAGAACGGAGTGTCTTAACACTAGGTTCTCAAGTTCCCTCTGCCTACCCCGCTATATGCGGGAAGATAAAAAAAAATATTTAAAATGGTTTTTTTTATAAAAACCTAATTAATATTATAGAGCACGTTCTGCCCGCATATATATATTTTTTCAAAGCTCCATTAAAATTTCCATTAATTTTAATCTAAAACTACTAAATTAATTTTAGAAATTCTTCCACTAATATAAATTTTCATTATCAGTCAGTAAAATAGGCTATATAACGTCACGCTAATATCAATAGCAAATGAGCGTCTATGAAAAATGTTGCAAAAGCGAGAAAAATTTATTGCTTTTGTGACGCAGATGAAGTCGGACAGGTCAGCTAGTCCTTATTTATACTCATTCACTAGCTGTTACCTGTGGTTTCGCTCGCGTGGTCAATGGCAGTCCATACCACATCTATACTATAATGTATGATATAGTGCGTATATGCGTTAATTTGAAGGATTTAATTTTTTTAGCAAAAAATCATGTCTGCCATTTTTTTTTCATCTTTTTAAATAAAAAGTATCCTATGTTCTTTTTAATACCTCTAAAAATATATGCCCAAAGTTTCACGATAATTGGTTCATTAGTTTTGGCGAACAGCGTAACAAACTAACATACACATTTATATATTAAAAAGGAATATCTAGAAAGGAGTTTCCTCGCATATCCATCACTGTCAAACTACGTACGTAATCACGCAGCAATTATTGTCATGTGACACTATGTATAAATATTTTTTAAAAGAATAAATGACAAAGAGGGGGACGGAAATCTTAAGAGAACGGAGTGTCTTAACACTCTCTGGTTTCCCCTGCCTACCCTATGTACGGTATACCGCGTGAAGCAATAGCAAAAAAAAAAGCAAAAAATTATATATGCTAATTTCAAAAATTTCCAGCTCTCAACTCTTTTAGATAAAAAAAAATATTTAAATAAAATAAAAACAGAATTTACAGCTAAAACTTAATTTAAAATGACTGTCCTAAAATTTATGATTTTACGACTTATCAACTTATTCACACTTGTTACTTAATTGCCTGATTTAATTTATTAATAAATAGAAGAATAGGCAGAGGAAACCTGCCTATTCTTCTATTAAACCTAGTGTTAAGAGACTCCGTTCTCTTTCAACAATAAAGCATTGCGTGCTGAGTGACGGAACTCAAAGCCGCGCTTTGCCTTGTTACTGGAATGAGAATTGAACCCACAACCTGTCACGTTTATAGCCGCACGCTTAGCCTCTGCGCGACGACAGGCATTAAAATATTATTATTATTATTTCCGTTCTCTGGTTCCCTTCACGTTATTTCAAACTATCCCGCATATTGCCAGGGTACATCACCCTGCAATATGCGGGATAGAGCGTGAAGTTAAAAAAATCTTTGAATTCATAATAACTGTTCATATTCCACACGATAGTTAAAACCACCTCAGTTACTAGGTCACAGTACATAAAATTGTAAGCTACATTTCCGTAAACTAAATACAAGTTTATGTATATTTTGATGGCGCACTAACTTTTATTTAAAGATTCATCTCGTATATTTTGGATAATTTAGTTTTCATTACTAATAGCGATATAGAAGCATAAGCAATATGTTTTTACGCCTTCATAGTAATGAGTTCAAATTTGACGCGGGTATCGATTGTATACATATATATATTGCATTTATGATCATGTCTAAATGAATCAACATTCGACATTTGCTACAAAAGATTGAAAATATTTGTACTTTTTTAAAAATATATTTCACTAGCTTTCCGCCCACGGCTTCGCCCGCGTGGAATTCGCTTATATCGTGCGACATGGTAAGGACATGGTAGCCTATAGTCTTTGGTTGAGTGGTTTAGGTGTGACAGTTGTAAACAGTTGAATAATCTTACATGATTTTATGTTTGACAATAAGTATCTTCCGTACAAACTTTCATCCCCTATTTCAACTCCTTTTACCCTTTTTCTCGCGATAAAAAGTATCGTGTGTCCTTTCCCAAGTTCAGTTCTATCTTCATACCGAATTTCATCAAAATCGGTTCAGTGAATGACAACAATGACAATCAAAATGCAATTGACACATTAATGACTGATGGACTTTTGAACCACCGAAACAAAAATTCAAAATTTATTTTCTATTTTTTAAACCATTTTAGAAAAAGGAGGTTTTCAATTCGACTGTATTATTTGTCTTACCGCATAACTTTTTAAAACGGGGTAAACCAATTTCGATGATTCATTTTTTATATCATAGCTAGTCTCTTTTTCAATCTTAATTATAACCAATGAAAGTATAGAAACTATCCTAGGTAGGTCTTATTATATCATAGCTTTAAATAAAAAAATTAACTAAAATATATTTATCTACCTGCTTATAAAAATTCTGTTCTCAATTTTCTGTCCAAATTCGAAACATTTATTACGTATTTAGTGGCGGAACTTAATCGCACCCGCACCTTTATCTTACCAGAGCGGATGAAAATAATTCAAATATATTCATTCCCCGAGTGGGAATCGAACCACCGCCCACTCACCACGGTGGCCTCGAGGAAAGGAGAACGGAGTGTCTTGATACTCAGCCTACCTCTGCCTACCTTGCTATGCGGTATAAAACCGTAAAGTTAAAAAAACATAGAAATCTATTAAAAATAAACTTTAGCAAGAAAATACAACAATTTGCAAAACTAAACGTTCTATTATTACTTGTTTAAATGCTATTAACGTATTTAGATTCCGTTTTCATAAATAACTTCGCAAGAAACTGAAATATGACGCTAAAACATTCAAAAACAAAGTAGAGTTTAAGGTAAACTAACCTTTTTTTTTTTTTTATGGATAACGGATGGCAAACGAGCAGAAGGACCACCTGATGGTAAGTGGTTACCTTCGCCCATGAACATCTACAAAACCAGAGATGTTGTAGATGCGTTGCCAATCTACAGAATACAGATGGAAGGGGAGGACAATGTAGTAGTCCGCTATCGGAACCATCACATTTTCGGGAAAGGATGGGTGGGAAAGGGGAAAACCTGGCTTACAAGCCATCGAACCGGAACACATCATAAGATATTTGGCGGTTCGTCTTTGACATGATAGTGGTCGCGAGCCAGACGGAGGACGAACCTCCTACCACCAAAATATACCTACATGTTAAATGTTATTATTAAAAATGTAGGTGACATCAATGTTTTGCATCAGCTTCAAATTTTACAGTTTTATAACGAGGCGACATGACGAGAAGTAAATAAAGTCGAAAAAGAAATGTATTAAAAATTTTGTGACTTTAAAATGAAGCGCGGCGTTGAGTTCCGCTACTCAACCCTCAATGTTCAAAACAGTGGTGTGTGTATCCAACCTGTTTGGATGGAAATAAAGAACTGAGTGTCTTAACACTAGTTTCTCTGTCCAATCCTGCCTACCATATACGAGATGAATTTTACTAAAAGATATTATTAACCATTATAGAATTAGATTAGGAGCATACGATTATTAATGTTCTCTTTTATATTAAGTTAGCTGTGCCCGCGACTTTGTCCGCATGGAATTGAACACAAAAGTTACATTGTATTAAAGTTATGATATTAGAAGATTTTCTAACATGAATAGAACTAAAATTACTCCTTAATACGTCAGCCGGTAAAAGTCCGTCAAAATCAGTGTAGCCGTTTCAGATATTAGCCTAAACAAATAGATAGACAGACAAAAATTGTAAAAAAACTGTATTTTGGTATATGTATCGTAGATATATTCTTATGCGTGTAGCAAAAAGAGGATATTTCTATACTACAAACAGTCACTCCATTTTCTCTTATATCGCACCTTTAGAATTATAGTTATCTATTTTAAAAAAATTATGTTTTGGAAAACGTCAAATAGAGATTTGTACGAGTACCTTTAAATTTTTTGAAAAGAAATGATTTTTTTAAATTATATTTTAATGTATATTCTTATTTTAATCAAAGTCGATATCAAAAAATTAAAATCGTGATTTATTGAGTAGGTCCCTATAATTCTAAAGGCGCAATATGTAGGTACTAAATTTTAAAAAGGTAATGCACCGTTTATTTTTCTAATAATTTCGTAGTACAATATTTCTAACAGTAAAGAACATAAGACGCAACATAATTGAGAAAACAGAATACCATACTTTTCCAAGAGACGCGTATAGCGGGATTTCCGCGACGTTTGAACCTTTCAAATTTCCAAACAGAATTTCCTTATAATCCTATGTTTATAAGGTTTCATTCCCATATAAAAAAAATCATAATTTCATGAAGATATTTCTATAATTGATAACATCTTTAGATTTCAGATTTTTCTTTAAGCTAAAAAGAGATCGAAAATAAATACAATTGTAGAAAAAAAACATCATAAACATTTTTTAAATGCAAAAAAGAAATACTAAACAGTTAACCGCGAATTTCTAGACCAGAATGATATATACCCAGCATCGCACTAAAAAGATCTATAGTTATAAACAAAAAAAACTAAAATAATGACTACAAATTTTTCAAAGCAAACCATTAGGCTGAAACTCACTAATACTCGTACCGCTGAAGCAATCTTAATGCAATTTTAAGATAAACAAATGATCACTACTTTACTGCCACATTATTTTTACGTAAAACACAAATCAAAGGCCTGAAAAAAAAGTCCTGACGTAAAACTATTGGGGAATATATCGAAGTGGGGAATTTTATACGTCTTAATATATCTAGTAGACGCCCTGACAACACCCCACGCTCCAATATTTACGTACGAGGCATGGTTTTCTTCAATCCAAGTCCATAACAATCGATTAGGTGTATTGTACTCTGTGAGGCCACGAAAGTAACGGGCGGAACAAGTAGTTTTAGAAAGATTTAATTTTTCTTCACACTGTATCCCATACATAGCAGAGCAGATAGAGGGAACCTCAGAACCTAGTATTAAGACACTCCGTTTTCTTAAGATTTCTGTTCTCCACTTTCCGCCGAATTGAGGCATTGAGGGAGAGACGGAATTCAACGCCATGCTCTGCGTGCGTGCGCTTTGGTAACGAGACAAATCGCGTTACCTGAGCGAATCCCACACCATTCTCTGGAGTGGGAATCGAATCCACAACCAGACGCATTTACAATCGCACGTTTGTGTCTCTGCGCCACGTCAGGCCTCAGATTTAAATAATCTGCACAAATATTCATACATGAAGAATATATTCAATGGATTCAATATGAACTGTGTTGATACTGTTAGTAAAATATAAAATTAGTTAAAAGAAACTATATTAAATACAGCGAAAATTTGCTTTGCAATCACCATGCCAGAGATAAACCGATAGCGTAAAATGTATTCTAATATTTATATAAGAATGTTAATAAATTTTCTAAAACTAATGACTTAAGAATTGAAGTTAAATATACATAAACCTATGTCCATTTCAATCATTTTGATCTCTAAATGAGATATTTACAGCGTGAAGTTAAAAAATGTGACTTTTTTTTCCTGTCAGACGACTTCACACACATCGTGTACAGTCAGACATTTGTCAACTAGTTTGCGACAATGGTGTCAAAATTATATTAAAATCTATTTTTTTTTTTTTATTGATAACGGACGGCAAACGAGGCAGAAGGACCTGATGGTAGTGGTTGCAACTACGCCCATGAACATCTACAACACCAGAGATGTTGTAGATGCGTTACCAACCTAGAGAGGGATACTGATGGAAGGGGCAATGTGGTAGCCCACTATAACAACCACCACGTTTTGGGAAAGGAAGAAAGAAATGGGTGGGAAAGGAAAATCAGCTTACATGCCATCGAACCGGAACACATCATTAGATATTGGCGAGTTTCGTCTTTTTGACTATGATAGTGGTCATGGCGAGCCCAGTCGGAATGAACCTCCTACCACCTATGTACCCACATACCTCCTACCTACCCACATATCTATAAAATTATACAACAAACAACTGTTCTTTTTATTTTAATTACTGTGACAATTATTGTAAATGCACTACATACGTGTTACTCGAGACAATATGCTATGTATTTTTTGCTTAGATAAAATATTATTTAATATTCTCATTACTTTGTGTTCCTTCTGAAAATTCAACTACACTAAAACCAAAATTAAACAGTATTTAAATGCCAATCACGTGTTACAATACCGCTAGTTCCGAGGCCGGCGCTAAAATAGTTCCCGCCATTGTTCCATAATAAAATAAACAATGTTTCCGATCCGAGCTGTTTACATCTGCTGGTTAATTTATGCTTCCATTAGTGATACAACACTACATGTATATAAGTATAGTGATGGGAAGGGAAGACGTAAAGAGCTTTGCCGATTAAAAAATCGTTTCAATCGATAACTTGGTCAAAAGAGAATCACTTATAAAATTCAATAAATATGTATTTCCGCTTATGAGATTTAAGTATTTTTTTTAAATATTAATCTAGAAATATTTTAATCTAAAATTAAATTGTTTATTATTTTTTTGTAACTTTTCGAAAAGATTTGTTTTCTAAATATCATCCTTATAAACGCATATTGCACTTTAATTTGTTGTAAATTGATTATAATATTTTTAGGAAATGTCTATATTCCCCGAGATTTCAACTCACAATCCTAGTGGCAGACAGTACGTACAAAATATTATAAAAATTTAATTAAATGTGACCCTAAAACCATTATTATAAAAATGGTGGATAGATGTCTGCTACTCTTTCATGCAAAAGCTACTGAACGGATCTAGATGAAACTATACATTAACATAGCTTAAACATGAAAATAACATAGACTTCACGCTGTATCTCGCAAATAGCGGGGTAGACAGAGGGAACCTGAGAACCTAGTGTTAAGACACTCCGTTCTCTTACAACAATTCCGTTTCCCACTTTCCGCAGAATTGAGGCTTGCGTGCTGAGTGGCGAAACTCAACGCCGCGCTTTGCCTTGTTAGCAATCGCAGGAAATGAAAATATTAAACTTTTACATTGCCTGGAGTGGGAATCGAACCTACACGTCCTGTCACCTGTCACGTTCACAGACGCACGCTTGTGCCTCTGTGCCTCGCGCCACGACAGGCGTTCAGGCAATCAACAACACATAGACTATGATAAATTAAAATTTTACATAAACCATCCCTAATATAACCATAAATTAGTACTAAACAATTGTTTTCCAATAGGCAACAATGACGCGGCATCCATTAATAACTAAACCATTACACGAACACCTACAAATCGGTCGGGCCTGGTCCCGACGGGGTCTGCTAAATCAATCACATTTGATTGCTTACAGCGAGTGGAGTTGACCGCACTGACGTCTGTGTTTACGATATGCTTGCCATTTATATGGCATGAGATATAGATGCTTAATAGCAAGTGATATATGAGTTGAGGCGATCGTGGCACAGTGGAAAAAGTCAAACTGTAAACGCGACAGGTTTTGGGTTCGATTCCCACACCAGGAAATGAAAATATTAATTAATATTTAGTACTTTCGTTTCCTCGTTCAGGTAATAAGGCAAAGCGCGGCGTTGAGTTCCGCCACATAGCGCTGAATTGAGGCATTTTACTTTCATTAATTGATAGATAGACACAGGTAAATCTATCTGGTAACAAGGCAAAATGCAGCGTTGAGTTTAGCCACTCACTCACGCAATGCTTCAATTCGACGGAAAGTGGGGAACGGAAATGTCAAAAGAGAAGGGAGTGTCTTAACATTAGGTTATCTGGTTCCCTCTGCCTACCCTGTTATGTGCACGATACAGCGTGAAGCTAAAAAAAAAGGTAAGCCTAATAAAAGCTTGTTTCTTTTAATAGGGACTTAAAATGATTAAACAAATGAAATTGTAGGGCGGTTCTAGTTTAGATGGATAAACATTAACAGGTATTTGATGAACGAGGTCGTCTACGGGTGTGGCTAATGACTGTCCCCTAACTGCGAACTGTATTGCCTATAGTATATGGTATCATAAATTAATTGCTATAATTGAAATGTATTCAGGTATTCGCTTAAATTGAGAATCTACAGAAATCTATATATAAATAGGTGAAGGAAAAACTTTGGATCCCTTTTTACGAAATTTACGCGGACGGAGGAGCATGAAACTTGGCACACTTATAGTTTCTATAGCGAAGCACAATGATTATATTTTCTAGAAATAATGCATAAAAATACATTAAATTAATAAAATAAATGTTACACACACTACCATGATTTCACATCCATGTTTACATAAAGTGACATATACGTCACTACGCAATGCGTTATTAACGCATTTACGGGGACACTAGTACTAGTAAAATAGTTATGTAGTCAATTTTATAGGTATTTTTTAAGCTTTGTTTTCCTGCTTCACGCTTTATCCCACATAACAGGGTAGTCAAAGACTAGTGTCAAGACACTCCGTTCTCCGCTTTTCGCTCAATTTCGACATTGCGTGTTGAGTAAAATCGTAAAGCTAAAAAAAACTTCAAGTTAAGTAATCCAAGCTTTCGCCTAACAAATAATATCGATCTGTAAACCATAATAGTACAAACACTTGTTGAATCGAAAAAGCTTTTATCTTATCTCTTACATTATCACAACGAATGTAGAGATTAAAATATACTTTTAAATTATGATATATACAGCAGTGGCGAGGGGTAAAAATTTTAGTCAACCAGACAAGCCGGTAGGTTTAGAAAGCCGATGTATATTTAGGGAAGCCGGTACATTTTTTTTTTTTTTTATGGATAACGGATGGCAAACGAGCAGAAGGACCACCTGATGTGTTAAGTGAGTTTGCCTTCGCCCATGAACATCTACACCACCAGGATGTTGCGTAGATGCATTTGTGGCACCTAGAGGATAGAGACGGGAAGGGGAGGGATAAATGTAGTAGTCCGCTATCGGAACCACCACATTTTGGGGAAAGGATGGGTGGGAAAGGGGAAAAACCTGGCCCCACATGCCATCGAACGGAACACATCACAAGATGTTGGCGGTTCGTCTTTGACTATGATAGTGGTCGCCCGAGCCAGACGGAGGACGAAATTTAGGGGAAGCCTGTATGAGATGTAAAGGTATCGAATTTTGGCGGTGGCCTTTTTTTTAGATCTTTAAGATGTCAGAGCTTGTTTTTTTTGCAAACTTCATTACAATTTGTGCTCCACATTTTCCTGGCGACCTTTTTTTTGGGTCTTGTTCTTGTACTTTAAAAAGTTAGGCAAGCCGGTGGGAACCGTGTTGTACGGACGCCTCGCCACTGACACACAGGTATAGGTATGTAGGTTTAATTTATCCTAATGTTTATGACACCATTAAGTCGCCAGTTATTACGTTAGCCGATCCGAGAAAGAAAATCGGCCATGTTTTATTTTTTTACAACGGCTTGGATAGGAGTCTGGATAATTGACATGTTAAATACAACCGATTTTTTGAAATTTCTTCTTTTAATAAAGTTAATCAGAGAAAAACAAAAATTTTTTTTTAGCTTCACGCTGTATCCCGCATATAGCAGGGTAGGCAGAGGGAACCTGAGAAACTAGTGTTAAGACACTCCGTTCCCTGCTTTCCACCGGATTGAGGCATTGCGTGTTGAGTGGCGGAACTCAACGCCGCGCTTTGTCTTGTTACCAAACCCAGGAAAAGAATATACTAAACTTTTATATTTCCTGGAGTGGGAATCGAACCCACAACCTGTCACGTTTACAGTCGCACGCATGGGCCTCTACGCCACGACAGACAGGCCTGCCTTTACCATGCTATGAGCAAAAAACTGTGAAACTGTTAAAATTTCAGTGTTACATATTAGCCTCGCAAAGTAAAACCGTTTTTATAGTAATTATAATCTATGAACTATAGCCCCTACATCTGTATTTCCTTCACGTTCGTAAACATAGAGCCCATTGTAACAAGCAAATTCCAGCGTTCCACGTCTATTTTAACGAAGTTTACGCCTCACGTCGATTTAGCGGCAGTAAATCAAAATATGCAAACAATCCTGGATTGCAAATGGTATGTATTAGAACCATAATTAAATTGAAACATCGATCAAGAATTTACGAGGCTGGCGGTTAAACGAGGGACAAATTGAGAAAATATATACATAAGAATTTTAATTTAGTTTAGGTTTTTTTTTTCGACTGTGTAGTATGCTGTTGGCCCTATTGGCCTCGACAGCGTCACCGGGTTTTGTGGGGGGCCCGAGCTTTGAAAGAAACTCGAAGCCCTGGCAGCTCCTCGGAGGAGGACCATCAACTAGAACACTGCGGTGTCACCGGGGGCGCCTCTGCGGGGAGCCGAACCTCGGCGCGAACACTGCTTGTAGTGAGAGGACTTTAGCGCTTCCGCTCGGCCGAGCTTAAGCCTGCACTGGGTAAGGGCGTCTGATGCCCTGTTGAGTTTAGTGGCTTGAGCCGGTCGCCGAGGCGTGATCGAGCCAAATGAAAAATAAGGACCTCGTCTCCACCGGCGGGGACGGTGTTTGTGTCGTGTCGTCTGCAGGTGTGTGTTGGATCCCTACCTGTATGTTGCGGGATCGTTCGCGAGAGTAATGGCGTCCTTCTTCTGTTAAACGTGTCAGGCCTACAGGGCCCCAGGGACGTTTGCTAATATCGTATTAGTTTGGAGTTGTTGTCGCACTTCGCACCTTTGCTAGAAACCTAAGTTTGTAAGGTTTGTGTGCCTACAAACCACTGAAAAACTTCTAAAAAGTTTTTAAATACTTTGCGCTGTAGTTGGTGAAGTGAATTTTACAAAGAATATTATTAGAGATTATTGTGTGTTCTACCGCTGGATACACAATGTCTCTCGGTTAGAAGCAAGTGGGGAACGGAAATGTTGAAGAGAACGGATTGTGTCTTAACACACTTTAGAGTTCTCCAGGTTCCCTCTGTCTACCACACTGCTATGTGTCGGATAGCGTCAGAAGCTGAAAAAAAAGTGGTAAAAAAACAAGGGAGTAATCTTGACATTAGACTCTCTCTCTGACCTTTCAGAACTCACTGACTACTTTGTATGCGGGAGTGTAAATCTGTATTACAGAAGAAATGAGAATTAATTAATGTTTGGCGAAAAAATTAACACTCAATGTTTTTCAAAATTAAGAGGAGCAAATGTCTGGAATGAAAAACAAATTCCACTCTCTCCTCTAAAAAATGTGTCTAAAAATATGATCAGTATATTATTTATAATTCCCCATACATGTTAGTTATAATGTTGCTTTGTTAACACATCAACGATTTTGACGCAGCACAGTTTACGACTTGTTACCAGTAATAGCAGTTCTACGAAACTAATTGCGAACTTCAGTATGCCAGATGTAGCTACCACTATATGCAACATACTACAAATTTTGATATGTTGACTCAAAGCTTGATAAATATATAATTAATAATAAACCCAATTTTCCTACACACTTAGCTCAAAAATTTGAAATCAATCTCATAACCTGATTCTCAAAATCTGATCTCAAAATCTCAATACCTGATTACTCTCTCATTACACGACACTAGCTGTGTCCCGCGACTCATTTGTGTATCTTATAAATTTCGAGAAATCCCCTGGGCTTTGACTCTCCATGTCAATTTTCAACTTTTTATGGCCAATAGTTTTACCTGTACGGTGTCTTTCAGCTATTTAGTAACACAAGAAATATGGAGTATAGATAAACTTTATAAGTATATCATATGAATGTGATGAAAACAGTAACATCACCGACCAATACTCATTGATTGTATGGCAATGAAATGGCAAGGGTGAAAAAATCATGCGAACGAAATCTTGGGCACTACTTTATATTTTAATTAAAATATAATATTGCCGAAAACAGATTTGTTTTTAAACGCTTTTTAGCTTCATCTAGTATGTAAAAAATCTTACAACGCTATTTTAACCAACTTCTTATCGTCAGATTTGCGTGAAAATTTTAATATACGTCCGAATCCGACGACAATGTGTTAATTTCTTTTTGTATGAACAGGCCCTTAAGAGTATGACCAAGATATTGTAAAATAATTTTACTGTATTCCTGTTAGTTTTTTATAAAGTTTGTTTTTTTTTTTGTATTTTTAGACTATTTACAGACACATATTTAGTTAAAATTTAATTTAAAATATTCTTTATTCAAGTAGGCTATTACAAGCACTTTTGAATCGTCAATTTACAAAGGTGTCAGTCGTGTCAGTCCTAATGGAAGCTACCACCTTTTACGTTATAAATAATATATTTAGTTTAAAGATATTTTATTCTTATACACAGGCTTTCCTCTTTCCCACCTATCCTTTCCCCAAAATCTGGTAGTTCCGATAGCGGACTACTACATTGTCCTCCCCTTCTATCTGTATCCTCTAGGTTGGCAACGCATCTAGAACATCTCTGGTGTTGTAGATGGTCATGGGCAAAGGTAGCCACTTACCACTTACGTGGTCCTTTTGCTCGTTTGCCATCCGTTATCCATTAAAAAAAAAAATACACGCGTAAATTTTATGATAAAATTATTACGCATTCCAATGTAATAAATTTAACAAATACCTAAGTTGCAAAAATCTATCTCTCGAAACAAAATTCGATTGTGTTCACGGAACTCAAATGAACAATAGTCATTTGCGTCAATTCTATATAATAATTATAAGGAATATATGAATATAAAATCATAACCTATTTTAAGAATTGTAAACCATTGTCGAATATAAAAAAAAAAAAAAAAAAAAAAAAATAGTCCCGCTGAGTTTCTTGCGCCGGTTCTTCTCAGGTCTGAGGCATTAAATTTAGTGAACCGGTGGTAAATTATTTGACGTTCAAAAAATGAAGCTTGTAACTTCCTATTTTGAATAAAATTATTTGACTTTGACTTTGACTTTGTATACATTTTAGATTTAAATTTGATTTTAGTATAAATTATAAATAAAATGAAAATCTATTATAATTTATAATTTTCCTCTACCATCGCAGTGACGTTTGTAAATCACAAAGGTTAAGGAAAACACAAAGGATGTATGTAGGTTTTAATCTCATCCAGGTGATTTTTTTGTCAAGCATCGCTTCACGCTTTTTCCCGCAAGGTAAGGTAAACGTAGTGTCGAGACACTCCTTTCTCCACTCTCCGCCCACATTCAAAACATTGCGAGTTAACTAGTCACGATTTGTATTACCAGACCAGGGAAACGAAAATAATTTATATTTTTAATTCCTTTGATCTCGTTAATTAAAAGATAATCTTTGCCTGTAAATTAGATAGCTAAATTTTCTGTAGTAAAAACGTACACAAAGCTTTTCTAACAAAAAATATTAGATAAGGACAAAATGAACATAGTTATCAACAAAACAATTAAAAAATGGGGGAAAACTTGAAACCAAAAAAAAATACCATAACCAAACATATAAGTAGAAATGGACTTAAAACATAAGAAACAATGAGAAACATTTACATACAATTTCAATTTATTAAATAATTATTATAAAATTTACTAAATATATACTGCCTGTTTCCATCTGAGGCAAATCCATATGCAAGACTAGCCTTTTTTAACAAAAAATACACTCTATACTGAAAGTACTATTAGTAAATATGATAAAATGGACAGACATTAAGTTATCTTTATTTTATCTGCGAAAGACAGGAAATTCCTAATAAATATTAAGAATTTTAGAAAAAATCTTTTTATAGGCACATTACTACACTTTTTTTTAGATTTTTCAGTCTGGTTAAAATTATTATTAAATGCTTAAATTCTAGAGTATATATGTTACACTTAGAAGGTAAAGGTCATATACTTGTACATATATGAGAGGTAAAGGAAGGTTATACTTTTTCCTTATTATAACAGTTGTAGAAAGAGGCAGTATATAATTTTATTAAAAGATATTTAAAATTTTATATGATAATATTTTTGTATATAATGTTTTGGCTTGAGCTACGCCTTTGATTTTTATATGAATTAAATTATTAAAAAAAAATGGTGCAACAATATTAAATTATTTTTATTACTGAAACTTTTATTCTAGTCATACATTTAAAAGAAATATTTAAATTATTATCTAAAGCAATGTATCTATAAAAGATTTAAAATATCTCTACAACACAAAGTACTTTGAAGTATTTCAAAGTAATTTAAATTCTAAAAAAAATAATAATGAACAACAAAACTTAAAAAGCTTTGTCAAAAAAAATAAATCACCTAAAAAGCCACTAGCCCAAGCCAAATTAAAAATGAAATTAACAGGTAAAACATAAAATTAACACACTTCTAATGACACTGCGTCAAGTTTGCCACTCACGATGAGATCCTCCTCCCTTATCTTCTCAGAGTTCTTGCTGGCTGCACGGAATGTTGCTGCTACATATTTTTGTTCATCTTTTGTTAATAATGTACATTTTGCAGCCAGCTTTTTGCTGGTATTACCCATCCTATAAAAATTATTACATATAAAAAATCTAATATTTATTATAAATTCTCATTGAAAATTAATTTTAGTTCATGTTAATGAATTTACTCAAGATTTTATTAAGAAAGCAGAAGTTGTATAAAAATTAATTGATACGAGAGTGTCATATGAATAGATAATAGCTATGTCACGAGTGTTGACTTTCCTTGAACGTCGTACATCAATTTTTAAATCAAATACTTTTTTTGTACTTGTATACAAAAATATGACATAAAATGATAACAAATGTAAACAATTAGAAAATAATGATGTCTTCAATTCTAACTAATAAAATACCTTAAATCGCCAAGTTAATAAACAAAACAAATATTTGTTACAAATCGAACTTCTCTCAATTTAAGAGCTTGAGAATACATTTTAAGCACAAATTCAATATATAATAATATATTAACGAAATACTATAAAAGGTAAAAAAATGTAATAAATCAATAATATTTTCATTAATCAAAATTGTATATTTCAATGAGGTTACCTGTCAAATATTTTTTTTATTTATTTTTCTAGCACTGATAAGGGACGGAAATGCCACGGCCGCACTTCACGGAGCAACCTGCGATACGCGTCGCGTAAAAACGACTGACTTGCTTCTAAGTCTTTATCACGCTCAAATTTTGTATCAAAATAGACCACTACACA
Source organism: Philaethria dido (assembly GCA_033558755.1). Classification (NCBI taxonomy): domain Eukaryota; kingdom Metazoa; phylum Arthropoda; class Insecta; order Lepidoptera; family Nymphalidae; genus Philaethria; species Philaethria dido. The sequence goes on from JAKGSA010000665.1 coordinate 58,899, forward strand.
AAAGAAAGTAAATACAGAAATCTTAAATTAGCATTATGCTTAAGGCGCATGAATATAATAATACAGTTGTTCACATCTCATAAATCTATCATATTCATATCTTGATTCTTATTAAATATATTCGTGTTAAATTAATTTTAAATATATAATATAAAAAAATATTAGAAAAGAATTTCAAATATTTAAAAAATATTTGATATTTTAATAGAAATCTTCTTACTTTAATAATTAGCTGTTGCTTCTCAAAACAACGAAGGTTTTGATGAGATTAAGACTTAAGTAACTGTTATTAATTTTTTGCTGTTTTCTGCCGCAATATATCCTTATTTTATATAAAAAGACCAATTATTTTTTTTATAAAAATAAACCTTATTACAAATTATGAAACTCAATGCATATAAAATTTATAATAAGAAAGCAATGAATTTATAAAAAAAAATCAATGATGTTATATCTCACAATTTTCAATTTTAAAATGTTTTATACTTAAATCTTGGAGTAACATATTAAAACTAATTTAGAGGTGTTTCGTGTGGTCTCACCCTTACTAAGCCATTCAGACTTAAAAGTTGCTATCGCATTAAGCTTATGGAATTATAAGTCAGAATTTATTTTTGATTCAATATTTAGAAAAAGACATTTAAAATTTTAATTAAAAATTTTTAGCAGTACATTTTACTTTTTTATAATGTAAAATAAAGGTTTCTTGAATAAAGTAATAAGTAAGTAAAATAATTTAATTTTTGATATGGTATCCCAACGCCGTGACTTGAAAAATATTGTTGTCAACTATTAATTGTCATCTACGAAATCATTCTCCTTTTGTGTTTCGCCGATTTATTCTCATTCTGAATTGTGTTCATTTGTAGTATTACATGAAATAAACAAGAACAAAATGACGCTAACAAAAATGGAGGTGGACTCCGCAAAGGGCGAAGGTTTTCGACCCTACTATATAACCAAAATTGAAGAACTACAATTGATTGTGGCTGAGAAATCTCAAAATCTACGTCGTCTTCAGGCACAGCGAAATGAACTCAACGCTAAGGTACGCATGTTGCGTGAAGAGCTGCAATTACTTCAAGAACAAGGCTCTTATGTTGGTGAGGTCGTTAAACCCATGGATAAGAAAAAAGTCCTCGTCAAAGTTCATCCAGAAGGCAAGTTTGTAGTAGATTTAGACAAGAATGTTGATATTAACGACGTAACTGCCAACTGCCGTGTAGCTCTCCGTAATGAAAGTTATACACTCCACAAAATACTACCTAATAAAGTTGACCCCTTAGTGTCTCTTATGATGGTGGAGAAAGTTCCAGATTCTACATACGAGATGGTAGGAGGCTTAGATAAACAAATTAAGGAAATCAAAGAAGTTATTGAGCTGCCAGTAAAACATCCTGAGCTTTTCGATGCCTTGGGTATAGCTCAACCAAAAGGTGTATTGCTATATGGTCCGCCAGGTACAGGTAAGACATTGCTAGCTCGTGCCGTAGCACATCATACTGAATGTACCTTTATCAGGGTATCTGGGTCTGAATTGGTCCAGAAATTTATTGGCGAAGGAAGCAGAATGGTGCGAGAGCTTTTTGTGATGGCAAGAGAACATGCTCCATCTATTATCTTCATGGATGAAATTGACTCCATTGGGTCATCTCGTATTGAATCAGGCAGTGGAGGTGATTCTGAGGTACAGAGAACTATGTTGGAACTTCTAAATCAGCTTGATGGATTTGAGGCAACTAAAAATATCAAAGTCATTATGGCCACTAACAGAATTGATATTCTTGATCCTGCATTGTTGAGACCTGGCCGTATTGACAGGAAGATTGAGTTCCCTCCACCAAATGAAGAAGCCCGCTTGGACATCCTCAAAATTCACTCTCGTAAGATGAATCTTACAAGAGGTATCAATTTAAGGAAAATAGCTGAACTCATGCCTGGTGCATCAGGTGCCGAAGTTAAGGGTGTGTGTACTGAGGCTGGTATGTATGCTCTTAGGGAGCGCAGAGTTCATGTCACTCAAGAGGACTTTGAAATGGCCGTAGCCAAGGTTATGCAGAAGGACTCGGAAAAGAACATGTCCATCAAGAAATTGTGGAAGTAATTGCTATTTGTATTCTTAATTTTTATGTATTAGAAAATAAATAATTTCTTTTAAATTACTGTTTCATTCTTAAAAAGGGTAAGGTTTATTAAAAATAGTAGAAGAAACATTGCATTAAGTTGGATCAATTAAAACAAACAATATTCAATATTAGTATATTTCATACAAAAATGCAATACAAACAAGAGTTGCAAATTATGCTTAATCATAATTAACTCAATATGAATCAAATCATTCAATAAAAAAATAATGAGTATTCCATGAAATTGTTAGAATAACAAAAATAAATTGTGTCCTGTTCTTGAATTCAAGATATAAAAATATAATACAGGCATATATAAAGGTGATATATTGCATATTTAGAACCCTAATATTAAAAAGTATACTTAGCATAACATCCTATTTAAAGTTATTAAATATAAATTTTTCAATTTTTTATACATATCTCCATCCATGCACATTTATATACTTAAAAGTGACACTACTCTCTGACTATTCTCCTTGTTTCTCTTCCATCTAAATCTGATTCAGTGTCTGAAAAATCCTGTTGAGTGTCGAACATTAGACCAGATGTATCCTAGAATAAATTATATTTTTTAATACATTTTACAGCTTGTAAAGTTGCTGCTATTTAAAAGGAATATTACAAGTAAGAGCACTATTATATCTTATATTCAGTTTCAGCTTCAATTTATTCGCAGTAGGGTAGGGAAAGAGAATCTAGGATCACTCCGTTCTCCACTTCCATGTCATTATATTGGGTGGTGGAAAGTCACCGCGTTTTTACCAAAGAAGAGAGATTATAATAATTTTCATCGGAGTGGGAATCGAACCCACAACAAGCAGACCCCAACCGCCACTATATTAAAAGATTTATTATTTCTCATTTATTGCTACATCTTATCCTAAAGGATATAAGGTTCAAATACAGTTGTTTCAAATTTTCTATCAATATATTAAAGTATATGTTCATAAGTAATGCTTTAATCAATTTGTTCTAATTATTTAATAATAATAGCTTCAATCACTTCACTTACAGCCGGTTTAGACCTTTTGTAGTAAGACTCTTGCCATATATTCCTAACATACTGTAATGGATTTACAAATTCATGTCCCATTCCACTGAAAAGAAATATTTCTTTATTTTCTTAAGAAAATACACTTAAATAGACAATTATACTCTATTTATATAGAGAATAATGTCTAATAAACTCAATATTTATAAATATAATTGTATTTTTAAGTTAAATAAAAAATACTGTTACTATGAAATTTCTTTATTAAGTATATTAAAAAATCACAAGTAACTAAAAAAATATTACCCATTTACAAAAGACAAACATATTTATATGGTTTTTTACTCACTCAATAACATAACCTCCTTCGGGCATATCTATAATAGGATTGGTAAGTTGAGCCATGTTTTCAGGTGCGTTCTGGTATCGGACTCTGGAGATAATATTTTTATTATAATATTAGCTTTCTGCCCGCGGCTTCGCCCCCGTGGAATTCGGTTATATCGCGCGACATGCTATAGAGTAGCCTATAGTTTTTCCCAAGGTCTAGACTATTTGTCAAAATTGGTTAAGTGGTTTATGTGGTTAAGTTGTAAACAGTTAAATAATCTTACATGATTTTATGTTTGACAATATGGAACTACCATACAAACTTTCATCCCCTATTACAACCCCTTCTACTATTTTTTTCGCAATAAAAAGTGTCCTATGTCCTTTCTCAAGTTCAGTTCTATCTTCATACCGAATTTTATCAAAATCGGTTTAGTGGTTTAGCCGTGAAAGCGTAACAAACAGACAGAATTACTATTTCATTTATAATATTAAGTAAGGAATAATAAGGTATAAATCTATATATAAATACGTGAAGCAAAAACTTTGTATCCCTTTTTACGAAAATTATGCGGACGGAGGAGCATGAAACTTGACACACTTATAGTTTGTATAGAGAAGAATAGAGAAGGAGTGCAGAATGCTAATATTTTATTAAAATAATGCATAAAAAATATATTAAATTAACAAAATAAAGGTAACACACACTATCATGGTTTGACATGTAAGCTTATATAAAGTGGCATATACAATGCTAAAGTCAACGCGTTATTAACGCGTCAACGGGGACACTATAAATAAAAAACCATGAAAGAACAGGGCGACAGTATGACTGTAAGCGAGCTCCGCCATTCAGCACGCAATGCCTCAATTCGGCAGAAAGTGGGGAACGGAGTGTCTTAACACTAGGTTCCCTCTGCCTACCCTGCTATATGCGGGATACAGCGTGAAGCTGTGTAAATAATAAAGAACAATAAAACCAAACTCACTGCATATAATCGCTGGATTGCTTCTTGCGTCTCAGAACATAACAGTATATGAAGACAGCAATATAAATCGCGAATAGAACCAGCACAACCGCGATGAGACTCGCGGACAATGTATGCCCTCTGTATGCTTGGTATATAATACCATTGAATTTAGGTAGCTGGTGAAAAAATAAATGAAATACAAAAAGTATTAGTATCATAATTTTAGAATGCGGCGTTGAGTTACGCCACAAGCAATATCTGTTTAGGAGGAAAGTGGGGTTATCTTTGACTATTTTGCTATGCGGGATAAAGCAGGAAGCGTGAAAAAATAAAAAAAAAGTTTTACATCGTGTTCCGCATGTAGTTATGAAAGAAATATCTAGTGTTAAAACACTCCGTACTTTACTTTATGATCTATTGTTAAACATTTTACGCTATTGTCTTACAAGAGTGGAAAAAAGATAATTTAAATACCTATTCCCTTAAATGGGAATCGAACCCACAACCAACGTGTTCAGTTAAATATTGCGCTACAATGGCTTCAAATTAATTTATTTGTTATTTATTGTTCATTTTTTACTTTTGCTAGGTAGACGGCAGTGGCGAGGGGTAAAAATTTTAAGCTGGTAATTTAAGAGAAGCCGATATATATTTAGGGAAGCCGGTATAATATATTTAGGGAAGCTGGTAATCTTTAGAGAAGCCGATATATTTAGGGAAACCGATATAGTAAGGATGTCAAAGTATATAGTAATTTCACTTTCGATTTTTCGAACCATGACATCATAAAATTCATTTCACAACAAAAAATATAAAAAATAAAAACCATGAAACACTCACCTGAGCAACAGACACAATGGGACAAACACCATCAACAGCAAAACCACCATCGTGACACACACATAAACACAAGTTCCCATCACGCACACACACATTACCACAATCGTTATCTTCACATTCGTTTTCCACATAAGGTTGTGTGCTTTCATGTTTTATCACAAAAGAGGTTATGTTTGGTAGAAATGCGTAATTTTCGCACGTTTTACCGCCGAATACTAGGCAGCGTTTGATATGGGAATTGCTTATGGTGTAGATGTAGTCTTCGAATACGGCTAGATCGTGTGGGGAGGTTAGGTTTGCGTTGTGTGATATTATTGTGCTCCTGAAAGAGTATTTTTGGTTATCTATATATACAAGATACTTTTACATCAATGGGTGACTGATAGACAGCGTACAGTAGAACAAGCACGAAAACTTGCGACAATGTATACGTATCGTTATTAAAAGCATTTCGTATGGGATAACTTTAGTTCCTCTTACGCACGGTAGGGGCGCTTTTCAATTCCCATACAAATTCTTTCGGTAACGATACGAATCCTTTGTCGCAAGTTTTCGTGCTTGCCCTACTATTAAAAGAGCAAAGCCAACTTCACGCTATATTCCGCTTCGCAGAGTGATCAGAAACAATTCAGTGTCAAGACACTCTGTTCTCTATTTTTTGCTCGTAATTGAAAAGTGGGAGAAAAGTGTACAAGAGTTCTTAAGGGGGATTCTCCTTTAGGAGGATCAAAAAAACCGTTTTTTGGGTACAAATAAATAAACTTTTTTTAGTAAAAAAATGACATGCTGTCGATTTTTTTGGCATATTTATGCAACTACTGTTTTGAATTGGGGGGGGTAAGATGCAGTTCGTAATTTTCATCAGAAACAAAAAACTAAATACCATTGTAATCGTTATATACGAGTATTACTCTTCAATGAGAACCAAGAAAAAATAAAAAAAGATATTAAATTTATATTTTTTTCAGCTTAAACGACAACGTATTAAGAAATTGCGTGGTATGATAGAAGAAGAAATATATTACTCAAATGCATTTTAGTCTTATCCTATTACGGAAAAACTGAATATTATAATTTAATAAATAAATTATTAAAAACTGAATAATATCTATATATATAAGTCAATTTAGTCAATTCTGTGAGAACTCTCGACAAATTAAACTATATGTTGCTCTGTAAAACAAAGAAACGACATTTAAAGTGACTTTGTCGATCTCTTTTCATTACTTAACATAATCTTCATTTCACTTTTATTTTTATCACTGTAAATCTGACGCCATTTTGTCTTTACAATTAAATCTTATTTTCCTAACCACTCACGCCATATATCTAATCAACATCAACAATAGTAAAGCACGCCCAAATTCGAACTACTAAAGAAAGGAATTCAATGGTATTTCCTTACATATATTTTTTTGTAATCAAATTAGGTATTAAAACTTCCAATAAGAAAGTTTTAAAAGAAAAAATACAAAGAAATGTCAGATTTAAGATTTTTCAAACTAAGTATATTTATTTAAAACTAGATACCTATGGTTATTGTGGTCAAATTACACTGTCTTTATAAATAGTGATATACATACATACATAGCTTCACGCTGTATCCTGCATATAGCAGGGTAGGCAGAAGGAACCTAGTGTCAAGACACTCTGTTTCCCATTTTCCGCCGAATAGAGGCATTGCATGCTGAGTGGCGGAATTCAACGCCGCGCTTAGCCTTGTTACCAAACCCAGGAAATGAAAAATTTCATTTCCTGGAGATTCCTAGGAATCGAACTCACAACTTGTTGCGTTTTCAATCGCACGCTTGTGCCTCTGCGTCACGACAGGCGTTAAATATAGAAATAGTGATATTCTTACGTATAAGCTATATTACTGAACTTCACCTAAACCCGTTCTGTAGTTTTACCGTCAAAGAACGTCAAACATTAATTCTCTTTACCCATTTATAATAATTAGCAATACTTACAATCGATCCCCATCCAAATCCCCACGCATCACCACATCGGGGTTGCCACTAGCCACATATAAGTGGTTCATATCCAACGCGAGACCGGAGCACTGGGACACGGTGGCCACCTCGGGCGTGGCGCGACCCGCCAGTGTGGAGGTGCGCACCACTGAGTCTAAGGCGCTTGTTATGCTGTAGTATAGCTGGTGTTGTGGGTTCAGGGCTAGGGCTGTCACCTGTATAATTAAATATAAAAAATCTAAAAAAAAATATTGTTAATTTGAGAAAATATTAGTATATGTTGATTTTTATAACTTTATGCCTTTAAAGCAGAAAATGGAGGTAGTAAAGACACTCCGTTCTCCACTTTGCTTCCGAAATCTGAAATCTAGTGGTCCACAGCACGTTATTTTACCAGAACATGTTTTTATTATAATAATTCACCCTGAGCGATCGAACCCACTACCGATAGCATTATTCAAACGCAGTCCCACTACGCCACGATGGCTGCAAGGATAAAGACGATATAAACAAATTAATTGATGGAATTAATACTTAGCAAATAAGTAAAAGGTACAAATTTTATAACTATTATTACTTCAAGAGTAAAATGTTACTACAAACAGATTTTTTTCTTTTTTAAAATATATAAATTTATATTAGTCAATTCCCTTCTATTAATATATTCACATAAAGTACACAAAATGTGAAAAAATAACTAAAAAATAAATAATATAAGGAATCCTTACCTCAGCTTCAGTAGGTAACTTTTGCAGTCTAGCACATTTTTTCTTATCAAAATTGCACACCCTCATATAACTGGCAGTGGGTGTGCTGTCCACAAAATATATATTACCAGTGACCCAGTCTACCGCTACCTACAAAATAATTTAGATTATAACAATACAATAAAATCGACTTCAAATAAAATGGACCAAAAAATACATTATTACGAATAACTCAAAAACTACCTGTCAGACCTTTGCTAAATTTAAATGAGATTATATTAGAAGCATTATATAACACAAATAACAAAAATATATAAAAACACACAAATAACTAAAAAAACACACATAAAACAGTGATGGAATTCAACATTGCGCTTTGACGTACTTGTTGTACGGCAAAATGAAAAAATATCATACTCACTAATACTTAACCAGTATTTTTTTTTTTTTTTTTTTTTATTGATAACGGACGGCAAACGAGCAGAAGGACCACCTGATGGTAAGTGGTTACCTTCGCCCATAGACATCTACAACACCAGAGATGTTGTAGATGCGTTGCCAACCTAGAGGATACTGATGGAAGGGGGGACAATGTAGTAGTCCACTATCAGAACCACCACATTTTGGGGAAAGGATGGGTGGGAAAGGGGAAAATCTGGCTTACATGCCATCGAACCGGAACACATCATAAGATATTTGGCGGTTCGTCTTTGACATGATAGTGGTCGCGAGCCAGACGGAGGACGAACCTCCTACCACCAAACAAAGTAACGCATTCGATATATATACATTAATAAGATAAAAATAACGCATTCGACTGTGTGTTTGTACACTTTTGTATAAAGTGACATACTCTTTTTAGTGGCAATATCTATTTTACGTGATCAGATCTGCTTGTAAAATACAAATTTATAAAGGAACATACATTACTAAAAAAATATTCTAATACATATAATATAATGAATATCTTACCTTATTTGGTTTTCCAATATTCGTAATAACATCGGGGTTGGAATCGTTGTTAGCTAAATCTACGCGTAACAGCTTACCAGCCTCTGCTTGTGCCACGTATAATTTGTTTCTCCTTAACAAATATTGAAGTTATTATTTATTTATTAGTTGTTATTATAGCGATGCAGGTGTAAGAAGGGTCGTGGGTTCAGGTCTCATGCAGAGGAATAATTATAAAAGTATACAATTTTTATATTTTATAGTGTAGGTATTTTTAACAATTTGTTTAATAAAAGAATAACTAATGGAGTAATGTTGATGAATATAGTTTTTTCCATTGCCTGAACTTATTAAAAAAAAATCAACATTTACATCAACAAAAAAATATAATACGCTTGCTTTTGCAATAAGAAAGATGAGCAGCATCACGTTTGTCCCCGCAATGCAGGGCAGTCAGAGAGTACATAATTTGTGACAATGTATTATGAAGCGGAACTCAACTCCGCACTTTCTTAACTTAACCGCGCATTGTCTTACCAAAGAGGAGAAATAAAAATAATAGAATTATAAACATTCCTTCTAGAGGGAATCAGATCCACGCCCATTCAAGTTTCCAGTTAGACGCTATTCCACTATGTCACGATGACTTGGATGGTATGACAAATAAAAAAATATACACATATATAAATTAAAAAGCTACAAAATATTCCAACTTTTCAACACATACCTAGCATCCACATCCAGATCACTTATCTCCCAGTCCCCCTGGTATATCTGCCTCTGTACATGACCGGTGCTGGACCACACTGTATCACCTCTTGCATATAGTATGGAGGGACGACCGCCGAGAGCCTTACAGGAACGACGATCTGATCTGAATCGACGCAGAAAAAAATATTGAGAAATTGTTTTTTTTTTATTTATTTTTTTTATTGTTTTTTTTTAGCTTCACGCTGTATCAAGCATATAGCAGGATAGGCAGAGGGAACCTGGAAACCCAGTGTTAAGACATTCCGTTCTCCACTTTGCGTCGAATTGAGACATTGCGTGCTTAGTGATGGAACTCAACGCTACGCTTTGCCTTCCTACCAAATCCAGGAAATAAAAATACTAAGCTTTCACATTTACCGGAGTGGGAATCGAACTCAGAACCGTCGCTTATATAATTATATTAAGTTACTGCTATAATATTGTAATAGCATTTACAATATTTTTTTATTTTTTTTTTTAAATATTTTTAACTGAAAAGGCCATTTATATTATATGCACGCTCTACGAGATTAACACAAAAGAGCAAATTAAATTATGTATTCGCTGGCATATATGACCGTGGGGTACCTACGACTGGGTGATGAAACTGGGCAATCAAAAAAACAATTAAAGAGGAATAGTTTGTTTAGATACTCAAATAGCAATTTTTTCGCTAGAACTACTCGCGAGTACTTACCTCAAGCCGTACCCCAGGTAACACTTGCACACAAAGGAGCCGGGCACGTTGAGGCACAGCTGCGAGCACGCGGTGTCGGCGCACTCGTCCACGTCCGCGCACGCGTGCTCGAGCGCGACGTACCCGCGCGCGCACGCGCACTGCGGCCCGCGCGGGGAGCGCGCGCACCGCTGCGGGCACGCGCGCGCCGAGCACGGGGTGTCTAGGGGGGTCACGTTGTTTTTGAGTAATAGTACGAGTTATTCATTTTAGATATCATATTTTGTTAGTAGTTATTGAAGTACTATTGATTTTTCTATATATTATGTATAACATTCATATACAACAAAAAAATAATTAAAAAAAAGATTTTTTTTATATAGAAAGAAGTGTTAAATACAGTAAAATAAAGCTTCTTGGAGTAACTCGAAACAAAAGCATGGAGGTCTGACGTTTGGAAATGAAAACAATGTCTCAAATAAGAAGAGGGAATAATTTTATAATATTAAAGAAGGTTTTGAGGATGTATTTGTGATTCCAGTTTTTGAGATATGAGTAGCCACTTCCTCCCCCTAATATTAACTTGCCCCCCTAGGCCATGTTACGTTCAACTTAACAAAATTTTCTTATTGCAGCTTCACGTTTTACCTCTTATACCAAGATAGTTATTTTTTTTTTAACTTCACGCTGTATCCCGCATATAGCAGGGTAGGCAGAGGGAACCTGAGAACCTAGTGTTAAGAGACTCCATTCTCTTTCAACAATTCCGTTCCCCACTTTCCGCCGAATTGAGGCATTGCGTGTTGAGTGGCGGAACCAGGATAGTAAAAACGAATTTAATGTCAAGACCCTCCGTTCGCCACTTTTCGCCCGAATTCTAGACATTAAACGTTAAGTGACGGAACTCAACGCCGCGTTTTATTTCATAAAAGTGAAAAAATGATAACAATATAAATATAATAATTCCACCAACTCTGAGTCGAACCCACAATCAATTGAGTTTACAATCAAACCTACTACTGTGTCACAATAATCTCTTACAATAACAAATTTACATAAATCACAATAACACTTACCGCACAATCCATTTTCGTCAGTCTTGTCAGTACAATCGGGATGTTTATCGCACACTTGCGTCCATTCCACGCACTGCCCGTTGTCACAACGATAGCCGTTCGTACAGTTAGTTAACGGCATCAAGTGGTTCATGGGAAGTGTTTTGTTTACTTAAACAAATAAATACGGAGAGTAGAGAAATGCGAATATAAAATATATTTTTGTGTTTTTTTAACTGTTATTTAGACACTAAAAAAAGAAAAATATTCAGAAACGTATAAACTTCAATAAGAACGAATGACTTAATTAGCTAGAGCACTTGAACCGGTTTCTAAGAGACACGGGCTCGAATGTCGTTACGTTTAAATTTAAATTAGTATTTGACAAGTATATATGATTATTCATATAATTATAATAATAATAATAATAATTCTTTATTCAAGTGACATTGACTCATTATGGTTAGTAAACAAAAATTTCTTACTGACTAGGATATATAGATTTATTATTACATTTTTTTTTTCTTTTTTTTAAATAAATGTTACAATACACACGAATCACCGCTGCACCATCCCGTTTGCAACGGAACAGCAATGATTCATGTATATGCAATCTAGTCTATTAGATATCATGTTCAGGATTTTGTTGACACTACCCCGTACCCTACGCACCAGAGACCCGCATCTTTTTCTCATGAGGGCGTAATAACAGTCAACACGCGCTTCAGCGAACATCCCTGAGGCACTGCAGCATCGAGGTAGCCCCAACAACACCCTGAACGCGTTATTGTACTGAACGCGGAGAGCGCTGTAAGATTTTTGAGTATATCCCGCCCACAGACTGCACGTGTAAAAAGATGTACAATCCAGTAATAATAAAATATATTGTTATACTAGCTTCACACGGGCTATGGCAAATTAATAAATACTTGGAATCTAATAATTATTAATTAACTCGACTGTTAACATTTTATAATAGTTTTTACCTCTCGCACAAGCTTCAGGCGTCTCATCGGAACCATCATTGCAATCTTTTCTTCCGTTACACACGACTTTCTTTTTAACACAATAATATTCTTGCTTACAAGAGAATAAAGAACTATCCCGGTTCTCACAGTGCATGTCGCAGCCATCCTCATCCGTATTACCCGGACAGTCGATTTTACCATTGCATCTAGAAAATATATATATTTTTATACTTTTTTTTTAATATCATTTCACTTTTCTCCGTTTTCTATTCTCTCTCAATTGTAGAAGTAAAGAAAGAGATTTTTAAAGTTATTTTGTTAGAGTTATGTACATAAAAAAAAACAAAAATAGATATAAATATAATTGCCATCTAATTTAGATTAAGATTTTTTATCAAATCAATCAATGTAATTGTACGTAAACGACAGACAAACTACTGGGCAAAGAAGGCTAAAAATTGACTATACGAAAATTTCCGATTTCAGTTTCTTGATGTGTGCCTATAGGGTAGCACTAAGAGAGGAGACAAAAATAAAGAAAAAAAAGAGATTTTATATTCTATAGTCCACGCAATCGAATTCGCGGTATATAGCTAGCAAATATACGAGCGACATGTATTTTATATGTCAATTGGGTGTAAAAATGTTTAGTTTTTATAAACTTATAATTACAGCCCACTACCACCACCACCACCTTTACACCACCTTTTGGGGTTTTTAATATATTAGTTATGTGAGCCACATATATACATATCTAAATGAGGTCAAATAAAAGTTAAATAAATTAAATAAAAGAAAAAATATAAATTACAAACACAAAGACCACACAAAAAAAGAAAGAAAAAAATAATTAATAACATTTAAACAAATGTACATGCAAGTCTACTTATCAACTTATTCACCTCCGGTATGAAATTAACAGAAGCTAGGTGTTAAGTGAAAAAACAACCACTCCACATATATTTAATTTTTTAATGTAAATATCCTGATTAGTGCACCGCCTACCACTACTTTATACAAATCCAATATCCAAAGGTTGCCTGGAAGAGATCGCTTTAAGCGATAAGGCCGCCTTATTGTACGCTATTACTACTTCTATGTTATTTGTTTATTTGTGTGCAATAAAGAATATTTGTATTTGTATTTGTATAAATATAGTAAAACACAAAAAACATAAAATATATAAAAAAAAAGCGATATCTAACCGCGCAGTATAAGGTAAGCATATGGACTTATTGTGCTCGCAAGCGTACTCCCAAGGCAAACATGACACTTGCTCCTGTGTACATTGTATAAAGAAATAAATTTATTTAATTTAATTAAACATACAATAAATAATGAATAATAAAAATAAAATTTTAACAAAAAAAGAAAATCGACTTCAAATAAAATGCATTTTATAGTAAAATTGTTACGGATAACTCAAAAAGTAGCTATTGGTAGAAATTTTATTTTAGCTTAATTCAATGGGAGCATCTTAAAAAATAAATATTTTATACGCAAATACAATTAAAAAAAGCAACTTCAACTTTATCTCGTAACAGGGTACTCAGAGGAACCTTTCAGGACACCATTGGCCGTGGCCTGGATTTAAGACTTATAGTGTCTCTACAGTCTAACTGGCGGAGCTCAACGATGCACTTTTCTTTTTCCAAAACTAAGACATAAGAATTAAATAACAATATAAAATAGAGAACGTAGTATCAATACCTCTTCCACGCCACTTTCCGTCGAATTCCACATCCACACATCATGTCAAATTTTCGTAACAACCTTCAAAAATTTGCCTCACCATTCAGCATATAAAAAAGAAATAAATATCATTTTTATATTGTACAAAATACTTACAGGCTCCAGAAACTCAGTAGTGTCACAATCATCCTCGTCCTCGTGTCCCGGACAGTCGTACTTGCCGTCGCAAAGCTTGTACAACTTGATACAACTATCGTCATTGCATTGGAAATAGTCCTCTGAGCAGGTTTTACCGTTCAAATCTGTATTTAGATTGTTTTTTTCAAGATATTACATGTTTAATGGCAGATCCTAACTCTGTATTTCATCAAATAGGATGGAAGAAGTATAAAGAATTTAAATATTATCATAACTCACACTGGGAATTGAACCCACGACCTCGATGACATCTAATACAGAATATATATTAATCATATAAACCAGTGGTACAGTTAGAAATATTCTAGTTGAACGCTATTTTTATTGATTTGAATTCCATTTGTCGGATCATTTTATATTAGAGATGAAAGGAATACTAGTTTAGCCGACAATAGTAGACATTAGTGCTCTGCTATTTACTAATGAATTGAGTGGCGGAACTCAACTCCGCGCTTTGTCTTACCAGAGCAAAGAAATAAAATAAATTAAATATGATCAATGTTCCGAATGAGAATCGAACCCACAACCACTCCTGTTTGCCGTCATACGCTGTACCAGTAAGCCATTGCCAAAATGGTATCGTAAGAATTAATTATAAATTATTTATTATTTTAATATAATCTTCATATTAATATTACCGCAGTTTAATTCATCAGAGCCGTCTGGACAGTCGTTGTTGCCATCACACTTCCATGACGCCTGAATACAATTGCCTGAAGCACACCTGAAATCGTATCACTTGTGAACGCTAGTATCAAAACTCAAGTTATTATTAAATTTAACAACTAGGCAATTAGACTGAAAAAACATGAAAAAATATCAATTTTTTTTTTTATGGATACCGGATGGCAAACGAGCAGAAGGACCGCCTGATGGTAAGTGGTTACCTTCGCCCATGAACATCTACAACACAAGAGATGTACTAGATGCGTTGCCAACCTAGAGGATACAGATGGAAAGGGAGGATAATGTAGTAGTCCGCTATCGGAACCACCACATTTTGGGGAAAGGATGGGTGGGAAAGGGGAAAACCTGGCTTACATGCCATCGAACCGGAACACATCATAAGATATTTGGCGGTTCGTCTTTGACATGATAGTGGTCGCGAGCCAGACGGAGGACGAACCTCCTACCAATATTATAATATAACTAAAAAATATCAATCATAGGTACCATCCAAAACATTTATGGGTGTTGTGTTTAACCAAAGATCTGTTTAAAATTTGAAACGAAATAATCATAGAATTCAAATGTGCACAAATATTTAACACAATAAGACTTAGAAATTATTAGTGACATTATTGTATGTGAGTAAAAAAAAATACACGAAAAAAAAAAAAAAACAAGCCCTGCTTAGAATATTGTTAAAAATAACCTTTACTAATAATCTTTAATAAGCGTACGACTATAAATGCGATTGGTTGTGGGTTCGATTCCCACTCCAGGAAATGGAATTTTTCATTTCCTCAGCACTCACTACTATTCAGTACGCAATGCCTCACTTTGGCAGAAAGTGGGGAACGGAGTGTCTTAACACGTCGGTTTTCAGGTTCCCACTGTCTACCCTGCTATATGCGGGATACAGCGTGATGCTATGTATGTATGTAATAATCTTGAGGGTTAAAAATTGTTTAATAATCGCAAAATAGTAATATTGACAGTTCGGCCATTTTTAATTTTACTGTGCATTAGATCTGGTACAAATGGAATTATATATACTTACATAAACTCAGTAGCAAAGCAAGAGAGAGTATCGCAAGCATCGGGATGTTCATCGGAACCATCAGGACAGTCAGAATGTCCGTCACACGCTAACGACCTCTCCACGCACACTGAATTATCCTCACACTTGAATTCATTTGTATCACATGTTACTGTAACAAAATATATGTTTAACAAAAAAATGACTAAAATAAAATGGCGTAAAAAGAAATATTACTACTAATAACTCACTACTCGTCAGATCGTATATATATACCGGATATACCGGATATATATATACCGGATGGCAAACGAGCAGAAGGACCGCCTGATGGTAAGTGGTTACCTTCGCCCATGAACATCTACAACACAAGAGATGTACTAGATGCGTTGCCAACCTAGAGGATACAGATGAAAAGGGAGGATAACGCTATCGGAACCACCACATTTTGGGGAAAGGATGGGTGGGAAAGGGGAAAACCTGGCTTCCAAACACATCATAAGATATTTGGCGGTTCGTCTTTGACATGATAGTGGTCGCGAGCCAGACGGAGGACGAACCTCCTATCACCAAACCAAACAGTTAGAAGTTATCCCTATAATTACCATCCAAAACACATATAAAAAATGTAGTCGAAATGAGAACCCCTTCATATTTAAAAATATGTATGTTTAACAATCAAGTAACGTCGTTGTCGTATTGTGGAACTGTACACACGAGAATTATGGGTACGATTCCCATCAATCACCTTGGGTAATATTTATATTTTTTTTTTTTTTTTTTTTTTCGAATGGATACACATGCTGTTGACCCTAGCGGTCTTTACAGCGACACCGGGGGGGTGAGGGAAGAGGGTGCTCAGTCCCTGCGAAATGCAAGCACTAACTGGCTGCTTGAGAGGATGCCGACAGGCGCAAGGGCGCCCCCGCAGGGGAATATTTATATACGAATTATAGTTACTTTATTGATCAGGTTTGATATGGCGCTGTGTTCCATCACACATGAGATGTTTCAAAATAAAGGAAAATTTTGAACGTCTCAAAACTCAATCATCTGTCAGCATACTCTACATATAAAGAAAAAAATTGTAATATAGTAATAAAAAGGTAACTAAATAAAGCTTTATTTCACTCACATGTTGTATTTCCCTTGCAGATTTGATTTTTTGGTATACAAGTTCCATGACAGTTAGACTGATCAGAAGAACATGACGATGGATTTTGAGTAACGGTTGCTGAAAATCAACAAGAATTCATTAGATGCATAATAAAAGGAATTACTTAAGTGTTAGGTTCCGTCTTCTAAAAAACCTAATATAATAGAAAACTAAACACATTCGCGACCGGTCATTTTCACGTTTCTAATTTGAGTACCGGCAAATATAATGAAATTCTGCAAAGTTATTGTCGCAATTCCAAAGGTCAGAGGGAGGATGCAAAGAGCATAACAACAATTGTTTAGAAACATCAATGTTGAAAATATAATGTAAATAATTTGAAATTTTTTTTTTATGAACAACAGATGGCAAACGAGCAGAAGGATCACCTGAGGTAAGTGGTTACCTTCTCGCTTATAGACATCTACAACACCAGAGATGTTGGTAGATGCGTTGCCAACCCAGGATACTGATGGAAGGGAAGACAATATAGTAGTCCGCTATCGGAACCACCATATTTTGAGGAAAGGATGGGCGGGAAAGGGGAAAACCTGGCTTACATGCCATCGAACCGGAACACATCATAAGATATTTAGCGGTTCGTCTTTGACATGATAATGTGAATTCACATCAGCGTCAACCAAGAATAGAATTTTAAATGACGTGAATTCACGTCAGCGGTCGGGATGTGTTGATTTTGAAATAGACAAAGTCTCTTACACGGTCAGCCTTTACACGAAAACGCCAAAAAAACAAATACAAACTCACCAACACAACCTTCTTCATCTTCACCGTACCAGCAGTCCTTAACGCCATCACATCTTTTGCTTTCCAAAAAGCAATTATTACTTTTATGACAATACAGTTCGTTTCCCTTACATTTCACAACTTCTGAGCAAATTCCATTGAACATTATATTTCCAGGGGGACAAAGACATTTGTATTCCATGGAATTGGAATCCATTGTATGGTTTGTGGAATGGGATTGAACACATATGTGTGAGCAAGGAGTGATAGGTTGAAAGCATACGTGTTTGGTTAAGGGACTTTTGGGGTTAGGAGGTGAGGATGTCGCTAGGAGGTGGAGATTGGTGTTATTTGGAAATATTGCTGAAAAATATTTTTGAATTTAGAATAATTTTTATTTAGACATAAAAGTTAATTAATCTGTTAAGAATAAATATTGGACAAAATATGAGGAGTAAAAAAGAGATACATCTAATATTCTTAAAAGAAAATGCAATTTATTTTGGATACTTCCCAAATACTTAAGAAAATATAAGGGATAATTTGCGTTATATGTACTAAATTGTGGTAACTTTTCTAGTTATTTTTTATAACACCGTAGCTAAAATATGGCATGTTAATTTAAATATGAACTTTTTTTACAGAGTTTATATTATAGCCAAAAAAAATTAGTTAACTGTAAATTCTGTAACTTCAGATTTTGCGACAAATAAAAAGTACAAAATAAATATAATTAAAAGCCTTATTTTAACATAAATATAATTAAAAGCCTTATTTTAACACCTGTCGTGGCGCAGAGGCACAAGTGTGCGACTGTAAACGCGACAGGTTGTGGGTTCGATTCCCGCTCCAGGAAATGGAATTTTTATTTTCCTGGGTTTGGTAATAAGGCTAAGCGCGGCGGTGATTTTCGCCACTCAGCACGCAATGCCTCAATTCGGCGGAAAGTGGAGAACGGAGTGTCTTAACACGTCGGTTCCCTCTGCCAACCCTGCTATATGCGGGATACAGCCTGAAGTAACTTACTCAGTTCCATCCTCCGTACGTGATGCGTAGCTTCATGTACGTCGGCCCAGTACAGTCTGTGCGAGCGTCTGTCCGTCCAGAACACGTGTGTGTGGGTGACGGCCAGGCTGGATATTGTGGTTAGTACCTGTCTGAAATTATCTCTGCCGGTACCTGCAAACATATATAGATAAATATTATTAAAAAGTGTGATGTACTAATTTATGTTGTAGTTTTAATTGCATATATATAGGCAAATATTTTAGAATTGTGATTATGATGTCTAAAATACTCCAGACAATTTTCTATTATGAAGAAAACAAAATATTCATAATAAAATAATAAATATTTTCTGTCTTCAAGATTATCCAATATATAGAATAGATAGATATAAATTACTTAAATTTTGGAGATTCACTAGAAAGAACCTAGTGTCACGACACTCCGTTTGCTGGTTTCCTATCGAGCTTAAGACATTGTGATGGCATTAAATGGCAAGCCTAAAAGCCGCGGCTTACTGAGAATAATTTAAATATATATATTTTTTTTAACTTCACGCTGTATCCCGCATATAACAAGGGTAGACAGAGGAAACCTGAGAACCTAGTGTTAAGACACTCCATTCTCTTACAATTCCGTTCCCCATTTTAATAAAATGTTCTTTTACTCCAAGTGGATCTCGAACTCACAACCAATCGCTTGTACAGTCAGGCACTGTCCCTTTGCACCATGATAACCTTTATTAATTAGAACTATAATGTTTACCTTCAGGATGTACCACATCGATAGTTCCACTCCCCTCATCAGAAATGTATACCACGTTTGCTTCAGGAGAAAAACGAACCCTCACGTTTGGACCTAGAAAAATATTTCAAATATTAAATTAGGGGTTCAAATCTGAATGCAAAATAAAATATACACAGAAATTCTTTTTTTTTTTTCCAAACAAAGTTAGTTAATTTTTCTTTTTTTTGTTCGCAGCATTTTAACACGTTACTTAGCTTCACGCTGTATCCCGCACATACCAGGGTAGGCAGAAGGAACCAGAGACCCTAGAGTTAAAACACTTCCTTCTTTTAAGATAAGAGGCACAAACGTGCGATTGTAGACGCAACAGGTTGTGGGTTTGATTCCCACTCCAGAAAATGGAAATATATATATTTATAACAACTAATATTCAGTATTTTCATTTCCCTCACAGGCAATAAGGGTAGACTGGTATGGGTGGAAAGTGGGAAACATGTTACTTTATTATATTATAAAAACTAAGATGTTAGTACATATATCAAAGTTATTTTTTTCTTTTTTTTTTTTTATTGATAACGGACGGCAAACGAGCAGAAGGACCTACTGATGGAAGGGGGGACAATGTAGTAGTCCACTATCAGAACCACCACATTTTGGGGAAAGGATGGGTGGGAAAGGGGAAAATCTGGCTGACATGCCATCGAACTGGAACACATCATAAGATATTTGGCGGTTCGTCTTTGACATGATAGTGGTCGCGAGCCAGACGGAGGACGAACCTCCTACCACCTAACAAAAAAGTTATTTATTTATTATTATTATTTACCTATAATGTTGGCCATCAACAGATGTTGTCTGTCCTCACCATCTAACCCAATACTATCTATATGAACTTCCTCATTGTTTTCTTCTTCCAAAACGGCTACTAACATTCGTCTAAAAGTATAATTTTCTTTTTAATAATTCATTCTAACATTTCGTAAATTACTATCACCGTAAAGTAAAAATTGAGGCCACCGTATCGCAGTGGGAACCAGTGGTTGTGGGTTCAATTTCCACTGAGGGGTGTTATTATATGTAAATTATTTCTATTTTTCTGCTCTAGTAAGACAAAATCTGGTAAAATCAAACAAAATTAACGGCGTTAAGTTCCACCGTTCAACACGCAATGTCTCGGCTTTAGGCGAAAAGAAGAGAATGTCTTAAGACTAGACAGGCTATAATTTTTTTTAAACGAAAAAGATGAACTTACCCATACTCCGGCAATACACAGAAACTGACAGGTATTTCCCCATCATCAAAGAAATATACTAAAGCGTTGCGATGGCTCCGTAGCGATATCACTTCTATGAGGCGACGACCCGCGTCGACCACGTACAGCGAGTCCGATACGAAATCTAATAGATACACACAAATAATTATCTATATGTTTATTTTTCATATTTTAAAATGTTAATCACGCACTTGGGAGGATGAAGAATATTTTTAAAAAACGTATCGAAAAAGTTTCCACGCAGCGGGATCCGAATCCGTGTCCCTTGAAATTTGCTCAAGGGCTCTGATATCTAAGTCATACGCTCTCCGCTCCCGCTAAACGGAGAATAATAATATTCTCTGCCTATTACTATTTACTTAAAGATTTTTACACATAAAAAAGTGGCTATCTTCTGGTCTAGTCAAGAAACCACCACCCACCCAAAACACATTGTACCTAAATAATTAAAAAACAAATAACTAACTCACTTGTCGTATGAATTTTTTTGCAAAAAAACTAAGTGAAATAATAAAAAACTCACCGTAATCCATATCAACCACATTCTCTAGCCCCTTGTGCATCAAAACATGTGTGACACCGAGTGAGAACTCACTCATGTTGATGGCGTTGATGGACTTGCGTTGACTATCGTAAACATAGAGGGTATCTGAACAGAACATTATAGATTAGACGACGAAGATATTAGTAAAAATATATAAATAGTTTATGCGAACATATATAAAAATCTCTCTCGAATTACTGACAGACAATGCACAGCTGAAACTAGAAAAAAAGGCATTAGAAAACTGATTTTTTTCTATTTTTTGTATCGTTCTTACTTTATTTTTGCTTCACGCTGTATCCCGCATATAGCAGGATAGGCAGAAGGAACCTAAGAACCTAGTCTTAAATAACTCAACGTCGCGCTTTGCCTTGTTACCAAACCCAGAAAATGAAAATACTAAACTTTTACATTACCTGGAGTGGGGATCGAAACCACAACCTCGAGAGGTTTCCAGGTCAAGACAGGAAATTAATGAAGTTATTCTTAATAATTTTAAATATAAAAAGTCCGTTTTCTTTTCTTTTCTTATAATTTGTAATTGTATATACGTTACCCACCTCTGACACTATCGTAGGCCATGGCCTGCACTCTGCCGACATCCAAGTGCGTGCCGAGCGCGTCCGGGTTGCCGACGCTGTCGTACTGCAAGCGCGAGAACGTGCAGCCCGCGCCCACCACCACGTATTGTGGCCGGTAGCCGCGTATGTCTATGCGATATAACAATGTTAACCCTTTCGCTACTAGCGTCACAAATATGTGACAATAGTTTGTCCCAGATCGTACCGTACGTAGATGTAAAGTGGTCTGGTAAAATTGCTCTAATTTCACTTAGTTATAAATACATCCCACAAAAATAAATGACAATTGATATAATATTAAAATAATAAGCATCTACAGGCTGTGGCTGGCGATTTAGTCTCCTGAAGCCCTGGTAACGAAAGGGTTAAAAAGGAACAGAAATACACACATAACAACTATTTATGCAGTTTGTTTTAGTATGTTGTATGTATTTATATGTATCTATTTTTTTGTTATATATATGTGTGTGTATGTATATAAATGTGCTCGTATATGATTATTTATTTATATTTATATTTATATTATACTAGCTCTCTCCGCCCGCGGCTTCACCCGCATGGAATTCAGTTACTCTCAGCGCTGAGCATGGTAAGGAGTAAGGGAGCTATAGTCTTTCCCAAGGTCTGAACTATTTGTCAAAAATGGTTAAGTGGTTTAGGTGTGAAAGTTGTAAACAGTTGAATAATCTTACATGATTTTATGTTTGACAATATGGAACACCATACAAACTTTCATCCCCTATTACAACCCGCCTTACTATTTTTTTCGCAATAAAAATTGTCTATGTCCTTTTCAAGTTCAGTTCTATCTTCATACCGGAATTTATCAAAATCGGTTTAGTGGTTTAGCCGTGAAAGCGCCATGGGCAGACAGACAGACAGGATTACTTTCGCATTTATAATATTAGTAGGATTTTTTTTTTTATTGATAACGGAGGCAAACGAGCAGAGAAGGACCACCTGATGGTAAGTAGTTGCAACTTCAGCCCATAGACATCTACAGCACCAGAGATGATGGTGCGTTGCCAACCTAGAGGATACTGATGGAAGGGACAATGTAGTGATCCACTATCAGAACCACCACATTTTGGGGGAAAGGATGGGTGGGAAAGGGAAAAATCAGCTTGCATGCCCATCGAACCGGAACACATCATTAGATATTTGGCGGTTCGTCTTTGACACATGATAGTGAAAGTGCGAAACCCAGACCCGGAGGGGACGGAACCTCCTACCACCTAACAAAGGACGTATACATATATATCATTTTAAATATACTTTTACGCCCTATATTCTTCTTATATTAAGAAGGTTGGTAGAGAATGCTAATTGGCGATTAAACCGCCTTTCGTACATATTTATCTTAAGTGTGCAACAAAATTTATAAATAAATATTCGTGTAGGATTAACAATACTTTATTAACTTTAAAGAAATATTTTTCTTTATTCATTAAAGTAATTAGGACCAAGCTAAATTTGCTGGCGAAAATGTATGAATTGTAGCAAATTTTGTATCCAAACAGTTTCAATTTCGATTCAGTGAAAAAATTATATTTAATTTAATTTAATAATATCTTCATATAAAAACCATCAGAATAGAAATGTTCTAAATTCAAAATTGGAAATGTATTGTTTTCCATATTGAATTTTGCCATGTATGAAAGTTAGTGACAAATTATTATTTTGTCTTTTTTAGATCCTTATTATTTGAAGTCAGTACTTTTTTGTTAAACAAACTACTTCATTATAATAGTAATTTCCCATAAAATCCCAGAATGAGCATCTCAGGGCATTATTACGGAAGTCATATGTTCTACTTACGCATTTGACACTGATCCCACCAGGATTCCATGGTATCCAGGACAGGCGCAAATTGTGGGTTTGATTGGAACGATAAGGCCCAGATCTGGCAGTGATGGATTTGTCACACGGGTTGTGGAGTTATGTTCATTAGTACTGGATGGTAGAGATGCATATCTGTAAAGAAATTCAATTTATAATAATAATTTTATTTGTATATATAGAAAGCAATAAAAATTGATTTTTGAGTTTTTATGTAATTTTCATACTGTTTTCCCGCAATGCACAGTAATAGAGATAACAATATCAAGCCTACATACACTTTGTTTGACTTTTGACTTACTTAGATTTTGATTAACGCCTATCGTGTCGCAGAGGCACAATCGTGCGACGGGGTGTGGGTTCGATTCCCACTCCAGGAAATGTATAAGTTAAGTATTTTCATTTCCTGGGTTTGGTAACAAGGTAAACCGCGGCGTTGAGTTCCGCCACTCAGCATCAATTCAGCGGAAAGTGAGGAACAAAGTGTCTTAACACTAGGTTCTCAGGTTCCCTTTGCCTAACCTGCTTTGTGCGGGATACAGCGTGAAGCTAATCTTACCAAAAACAGGTTCATCCAGAGCCAGCAATATGTTCCTATTAACCGATGTGCCGTGTATCTTGTCGGTAGTTTGTATGGTGTGTGTGGTCCAGTCGCTCCAGAACACCGTGTTCTCGAATATTGATAATGTGTATGGATGGTGGAAGGGCTCTTCGAAAAACGACTATTTGGAAAAATTAGAAATATAAAAAAATTTAAATATGAATAAAGTTTTTTACTACAGAAAAAATATACAGATAGCAAAAAACCTACAAAACGTTAATCCTGCTAATATTATATAATAAAAGAAATACTTCGAAATAAATATTGCGAAAATGCAAATTTTGTGAGGATGGATGTTCATTATTTTTTCTAAAAAATACTGAACAGATCTAACTCAAAAGAACTTGAAACAAAACAGTTTTTCTAAAACATTTAAAATTAAAAATAAGCGATCTTGGCGCAATAGCGCAGCGCCTGACTGTAAAGGCAATGGTAGTGGATTTGATCCCCACTTAGGAAAAGGATTATAATCCAAAAGAAATGTATATTTAAATTGAGTTTTAATTTCCTCACTCTGGTAGACGCCATTCTATGCGTTATGTCTCCAACTTAAGCAATAAAAGAAGAACGGAGTGTCTTAACACTAGGGTTTATCTGAATATTCCACTAAACGGAAAAAAAGCTTGAATACTAACATATACCATAGCATCTTGAAGCCTAACAACTTTAATAGTTTGGTCCACAAAGTAAAGTCTTGCGTTGGGTGCATCCAAAGAGAGGCCGGTCGGCATGGAGCTTAACTTATCCGTGAGGATCTTAGACTTGGAACCGTCCATTTGTGATACCATTATGACTGGTCTGTCGTGCCAATCTGCCCAGTACATTTTACTAAAAAAAAAAATATAAACATAATAATTACGAATTCGATTGCGTGGATTTATACCTGAAATCCCGTTTCATGTTTCCGTAGGAGTTTAGAAATTCTCTATTAGTGCTTATACGAGTACATTATTTCCATACAAATCGTAAATAAGTTGTCAAATCGAAAATACATATTTTTCGGGACTTTTTAGGCTTAAATTTATCTTTGTCTTTTTTTTTTTTTTATATTATTTGAATATTTTTTTACCTGAAAGTGTTTGGATTTGCTTTTTTTTTATTTAATCATTTGTCCGTATTATAAACAAAGCAATTCAAATACATATTTAAGAATATATACTGTTGAAGCACATATAATTAAAGACGATAGTTTGTTTGTTTAAAAAAATAGTCATGAGTCAAAAACCATAAAAGAATAAATATCACCTCAAGTTTATTTGTTATACAATATCATGATGATTAAAGGGTTCGTTGTAGTTCAGTCCCTATTTATAGATTTTTATAATTCAATTATTTTCCTTTTCCCTGGCTAACTTCAGCAAAATGCAGAATGAGTTACGCCACATAATCAAAAATACGAAAAATGGATAATAGATTGTCAACACTATATTCTCACCCATATTAATTTATGCAACCATTAAAACTTACCCATTCCTAGTATCCAAAGTGACAAATTTAGGAGACTTCGCGTTAGTTTTCAATGTAGTACACAGTGAGCCGTCACTCCGACACACGGTTATGATGCCTCTTCTCGCGTCACTAAAGTAGATGTTATCTCCGAGATGGTCTATCGCTATGTCACCAGGGTCTTCTAGGCCTAGAGCCGCTATTACCTTATTTAAAAAATAAAAAATCTATTAATTTCTTTTTAAAAAATATAAATGTCTGCTTGTGTTAAAACTAAACGAGTACTTAAAAATGTATGGCAAATATATTGCTTTTATAAAAAAAATCACGTATCCTTTGAAACTTTAACAAAATGCTCATAATTAATCTTTTCTTCAGTTGTTAGGTGTAATTCCTCATTGACCACCTATTACTCATCACCTGTCTCTAGTCGCGTGCCACTTTTCACCTGTCGCTCAATACTTTGCACAACTTAGCTGCCATTACCTGTCACTCAAAACTTATCACTCATCTGTCACTACTTATCGTTATCACTCGCTACTCGCATACGACCCGTCCCTGCATGCCTGTCACCCATGCTTATTTCCCCGTTACCTAACGTTACTTACCAATCATCACTTGCCACAATTGCCATCAATCCTATATTACTCTCTACACATCTTCCATCACCTCACTAAGCTGACACCACCAACCTAACATCACTCGTCACATATCATCCGTCACTTGTTTCCCTTCACTACCTACTTATCTTTCATCATAATTACAGATATGCCACTTCAACATTTTGAAGTTAAGATTAAGAACGTATTATTGAAAAAAGTATATTATTCTGTCCAAGAATACTATATTGATATCAATGTGTGGAATTAAATGCTGTTGACGCTCACCCGGGAGGCTCATCATAGTTGTATATTTATTGTAAAAATTTTATTTGAAAAGAGCAACTGTTGAGTTTCTTGCCGGCTCTTCTCAGCAGAACTGCCTTCCGAGCCGGTGGTAGCTTCCGTTAGGACTGACACGACTGACACCTTTGTAAATTGACGATTCGAGGAGGTGCTTATGAGCCTACTTGAATAAAAGAATATTTTGATTTTGATTTTGATTTGAATGTCCTTCCTACTTTACTGCATCTTATCCTTTTCCATCACTTGTCACTCAGGAACACTTGTTTTGTATCATCCATATTCATCACTTACCACATCTTGCCACTGGCTACCACGCCAACTCATTTTCCATCACCCATCACTCATATACCTGCTTAGACTCTTGCACGTTATCCAGCTGTGCCCTCATGATGGCCCTGTGGTGTCCGTGCAGTCTCCACCAATGCAGATGTCATGCGTCGTACGAGACATAAGTGAGCTTGCTTGATACCATAAGAAACAGGTCACTTGCTGTTTGGACTTTATCTTCACGTATCTTATGTCATTGTGCTGAAGAATAGTTGGCCTTCTGGATCTGTCGTGGAGGATTAATAAGGTAAAACTGTGTGAAATAACTATGTATTTTATTATTATGATGATATTTTTTCATTATAACGTAAAAATGTAAATTTAGAAGTTTTATGGTAAAAAATATTTTCTATATTTTTCCAAATAAATTTTAAGATACGTATAGATATAAAAGCTCAAATATGACAATTTAATGCTTAATTGCTAAAATTTTTATATTAACAAGACGTTATTTAAACCAGACAACCTATTCGACATCTATATGTATCTGAGCCATGCTTCAGAATGCATATCAAAGTAATTCAGATTTAAAAAAAAAAAATTGTAAAAAAGACGTTTGTGTGTTGAGTTACATTACCTAATTAGTGATTTTATAAATGATGATAACTTACCTTGGAATGAGAAATGCTCGCTCAGTCTGTTTCAAAGGAGTATCATTGTCAATAATAAAGAATTGTAAATAATTGTCGAATATAAAAAAAAAAATAGTCCCGCGCTGAGTTTCTTGCCGGTTCTTCTACCTCAGGTCACAAGGAGCATTAAATTTAGTGAACCGGTGGTAAATTATTTGACGTTCAAAAGTAAGAGCTTGTAACTTCTTATTTTTGAATAAAATTATTCTGACTTTGACTTTGACTTTGAACAAGAAAACCAACTTCAAATAAAAATACAATAAAGAGCAAAATCATTTATGAATAACTCTCAAAAAGTACACGTCACTTAACTTCTAAGTCTAAATGGAACATTAGAAGCGCGAGCTATCGTATAAAAAAAAAAGGAATATTCAATATGGATTCACCCAGTAAAAGCTCATGTAAAAAACATACATAAAAAATTCAGTCGAATCAAAAAACCTCATTTTGAAATCAATGAATAAATAACAAATTAATCAACCCTTTAGGATTTAAATAGTTTTATTTTTGTTTCCGCTCACCGGAGCGCAGAAACACAAGTAACTATCGCATGTCGGGGGTATCCGGCATCACCTTGTGACTTGCTTGTAATGGCGTCCGCGTCCTCACTTTGTGTGCGAGCACATGGAAGCGCTCCTGCTCACTCCGTAGTTGTCGGTCTCTCGCGCTGTCACGCTCGTGCTGTTGTACACGTTGTATGATCCGCACACCCACCTGCGTCGCGCCCGTACGCTGTTGCAGAACGAAGGTGTATGGGGCATGTTGGGATCTTGCATTTTATTGTCCCTGGAACGTTTTTTTTTTTTTTTTTACAGTTTTTCCGAACAACTGAGTAATCAGAGTGAAACTAGAGTCAAGACATTGCTTTCTCTACTTTTTTTATATATATAATAGGATATAGATATCACAACTAAGATATATATTTTTTATATTATATAAATACTTCTTTTTTATTTTATGTTTTAATTATAATTAATAATTTCGATTTCTTTTTTTTTCTATACTTTTATTTATTTTGTTATATTTTCGTTCTAGATTTATACAACCCACAACGTCTAATTTAAACCCGCCCATTGATATTGTAATGAAATAATCCCATTTACTACGTGAATATATTAGTACAAAAAAACTAAGTAGCCATCGTAACCATGTCTGACTGTAAACACGATTGGCTGTAGGTTCGATTCCCATTTGGGGGATTGATTATATTTTAATTATTTTAATTTTTTTGTTTAAACAAAGCGCGACGTTGAGTTCCTCCACTTAACACGCAATTCGAATGGAAAGAGGATAATGAAATATCCTGTCACAAAGCTTTTTCTGCCATTTTTAACGCCTGTCGTGGCGCAAAGGCACAAGCGTGCGACTGTAAACGCGACAGGCGTACACTTGTGCCTCTGCGCCACGACATCCCTAAAATCAAAAGACAAGTATTAAGTTGAAAAGAAAAAAGAAAATAATAATAAAAACACAATAATAATAACAATTTTGACAAAAAGGTCCCTCATCGCTGCCGTCCCTGCAGTCCACCAGTCCGTCGCACATGAAGTCCTGCGGCAGACAGAAGGAGTTGTCCAGACACGCGTGGCGGTGCGACCGGAACTCGCAGTCCTCTGTGGACGCGTAGTGCTGCGGGTGGATCGCGTGACCTGCCAGTTATTCATTATATGTATATTACAAATATTTTATTATGTTTTTATTATTTAGACCCCGAGGCGATCATGGTGCAGTGATTATATTTGGGAGATTCTTCAGGATTTTGTCCTTGTCTGATTACAAAACATTTATTTATGATAGGGAATATCCACCTACCTTCAAAGTGATACACCAACTTTTATAAGAACTCGTTTTGTTATACTAAAAGTGTTAAAAAGTTTGGACCATATGAATCAGGTGGAAAATGAAGACATATCTATTTAAATTATTTTATTTTCCCGTTTTTTTAAGACAAAACGCAGTGTTAAGTTCTGCCATCAATATTCAAAAGCACGAGAGATAAAACGCCGCGTTAGGTTCCGCCATCATATATTCCTATTGTTAAACTCAACGCGTTCATTCGCACCTAAGTAATTTTTCCTTAGGTGCGAATTGTTTATTTCTTATAGCTTAGCTGGCCTATTATATAATTACTACTTTATATTTGTGGCCTCGCTCGGGTTGAAATAAAAAAAAAATTAACATCAAGGCTCATTACTTTCCAAAAGAACTGAATCAATAAAAAATAAAAAAAAAAAAAAAAAAAAGTCCCGCTGAGTTTCTTGCGTCGGTTCTTCTCAGGTCTGAGGCATTAAATTTAGTGAACCGGTGGTAAATTATTTGACGTTCAAAAAATGAAGCTTGTAACTTCTTATTTTGAATAAAATTATTTGACTTTGACTTTGAAATAATTTATATATGTTTTTTGTAATAAAAAATATCCTATGTCCTTCTTAACATCTCTAAGAAAATGTGCACCAAGTTTCATGATCGTTTCATAAGTTTTGGCATGAAACGTAACAAACAAACTTACATTCATATTTATAATATTAATAGGGATGTTAACGCCTGTCGTGGCGCAGAGGCACAAGCGTGCGACTGTAAACGCGACAGGTTGTGGATTCGATTCCTACTCCAGGAAATGGAATTTTTCATTTCCTGGGTTTGGTAACAAGGCCAAGCGCGGTGTTGAGTTCCGCCACTCAGCACACAATGCCTCAATTCGGCGGAAAGTGGGGTACGGAGTGTCTTAACACTAGGTTCCCTCTGCCTACCCTGCTATATGCGGGATACAGCGTGAAGCTATGTATGTATGTAATAGGGATGTATTTTATCTATCCAAATAAATACTAATAGTTACAATTTTTAATCGCTTTTTTATTGCTTTTCTTGTTTATCTATATATAAATACGTGAAGCAAAAACTTTGTACCCCTTTTTACGAAAATTACGCAGATAGAGTAGCATGAAATTTGGCACACTTATAGTTTATATAGAAAGGGAGTACAGCATGCTAACATTTGTTAAAGGAATGCATAAAAAGTATATTAAATTATCATAATAAATATTACACACACTACCATAGCTTGATGTATATATGTAAAAGTGACATAGACTAAAGAGACAACGTGTTGTTAACGTCACTGAGTTAATATAGATATACTCACGACAAATTTTGTTAATATCCTCATCGGACTTGTCCTCACAGTCATAATAGCAAATGCACATCAGAACTTGGATATGCATTTCTTATTATCATCGCAGGAACCAGCGTATTGAAATTAGTAAATTAGTAATTAGGTATACTTTTTTGCATTACTTTAAATAGAGGCCTGCCGCGGTGCAGAGAGGTAGAAGTGTGCGACTGTAATCACGCATCTGGTTTGTCAGGTTTGATTCACTCCCACACGATTAACACTCGCCAGGAAATGAAAATATTAAATGTTATATAATATTTTTTTATTGAATAGATATTCAATTTTTATTGCCTCAATTCGACGGAAAGTGGGGGAGCAAGTGTTAGAAGACGCTCCGTCACTTAGTGCACTAAGTTCTGTTCAATCTGCCTACCCTGCTATATGCGAGATACAGCGTGAAGCTATGTATGTAAATTTTATTTTTTTCCTGGCTCTGATAACAAGGCGAAATGCGGCGTTGGGTTCTGCCATTTAGCACGCATTGCTTCAAGCTGGCGAAAGTGATGAGGAACTGAAGTGTTAAAGTGGAGCAGGTGTGTTAACGAAGTAAGGAGTTCTCAGTTTCCCTCTGCCTATATCCCGGCTAATATTGCAGGATACAGCGTGAAAGAGCTTTTTAAAATAGTCCATAAACATGTACCTAATTCTTAGAGGTACATGGCTTATATGCCCAAATTAAATAATGCTCATATCTAAATTACACGTAGAAACTGTAAAGGAATTTGACCATTTCACAAAGTTGTCGTAGAAAATTGATATTTACAACTATAGGTACGATAATCTTATTGAGATAATAGCACGTATGTATGAATATATGCATTGGTTGACACCTCTCGATTTATAGTAGGAAAAGTTATTATTTTCAATTATCTTAATTTATTCGCTCTCTCACATAGAAAGCACGGCGTTAAACTCAGCCACACAATGCGCAATGTGAGTCAAAATTTAGGGTGTAAAGTGGAACGGTGCTTGACACTATGTTATCTATGAGTACTCGGATATGCGGAAAAAAAAATAGTATATTCTTCCAACTTGCCCCAGTCGTAATTTTAACGCTCCAAAATTTCAAAGAATTTAAATAACTGTACAAGTACATATAACCTTTTTAACGTCAAGTCACTTCACTGTAAAGATGCTATATTTAATACAGTATACTTAGAAATTTTTTTAGGTGGTAGGAGGTTCGTCCACTCCGACGACTGGCTCGCGACCACTATCATGTCAAAGACGAACCGCCAAATATCTAATGATGTGTTCCACAGTTCGATGTATGTAAGCCAGATTTTCCCCTTTCCCACCCATCCTTTCCCAAAATGTGGTGGATTTCTGATAGTGGACTACTATTTGTCCACACCATCAGTATCCTCTAGGTTGGCAGCGCATCTACAACATCTCTGATGTTGTAGATGTCTATGGAGCGAAGGAAGGCTTACACTTACCATCAGGTGGTCCTTCTGCTCGTTGCCCTCCGTTATCAATAAAAAAAAAAAAAAAGAAAAATATTTTTTGTTTATATAATAACTACTTAATTAAACTAAAATAGCGTACTACGAAAACTCGCATTGTCATCTTCCACGGGCATAGTACAATTGGCCTCATCGCTAGCATCGTAGCAGTCTGTTTCGTTATTGCATATCCATACACTCGGCACGCACTTACGACCGTCAGCGCATAGGAACTGATGCGTTTCGTTGCATTGTTGCGCGTCGGGAGTGAAGTCCGCTAAAATATATATTTAAAATTATATTGGTGAAGTGACCTGAAGCCAGTTATGAGCGCGGCAGGTTGTGGAGTTCGATTCCCACGCGAAAAAAATGAAAATATTAAATAATATTAAGTATTTTGATTTTCCTCACTCAGGTAAAAAGAAGGCAAGAGCGGCGTTGAGTTCCGCCACTCAGCACGCAATGCCTCAATTCCACGAAAGTGGGGAACGGGAAATGTTAAGAAGGCAGTGTTTTAACGCTAAGGTTCTCCTGGTTCCCTCTGCCTACCCTGCTATGTCTTGGCATCTGGCGTAAAGCTAAAAATAGGGACCGTGGTGGTGGAGTGGCACAAAGTCTGATTGGTTGTGTATTCGATTCCTATTCGTTGGAATGGATATGTTTAAAATCAAGTTTTTCAATTCTCACTTCGGTGCAACACAGCTTACGGCATTGAGTTCCATCACTCTACACGCAATGTCTCAGCTTCAATTTGCGGAAAGTGTATTCCAGTGTCTTGACACTAGGTTCTCTCTGGTAACCCTATGCACGTAAAACCCTGGAAGCTATTTTAAAAAACTAGATGATACTTGTGTAGGGCCAATATACACAAAATCTTTCAGTGTATTCTATGTATTATTGTGACGTAAATATAGGTTATCACCTTAAACGGATTTAGAAGGATCTGCAGTGATATCTCACTGCAGATCCTTCTAAATCCGTTCAGTAATCTTTGTGAAACAGTAACAAATGTCCATCACTAGAAGCTTTCACGTTTATAAAATTAATAAGAAAAGATTTAACAAATGTACACCATCGTAGTACTATTAGAATGTAAGGCTGAAAGCGCAATTTGCGTAGTTGTGAGTTCGATTCCCATTTGTGAAACTGTTTATATTTCAGTTATTATCATTTCGCCGATTTTTTCCAGCTAGCACGCAATGTCTCGAAACGGGACGGTAAAAAGAAAACTATCTCTCAACTAATTTCTGTTTACACTGTTAAATATAGAAAATGCGTAAAGCCAAAAAATATTTATAACGTAATAAGTAGATATTTATGTTAATTGATGTCTCATATCTTCGCAATGTAGAAAATACACGGATATTCCAATCTACCGTTAGTAAAATTATTAAACTTTTTTTATTTAAATAAGAGGTTATCGTGGCGCAGTGAATTAACTCTAAGCGCGATAAATATGAAGTTATTAAAAAAATAAGTGGGTAGAATATTAAAGTTTTATTCTATCATATACCTATAATACGAAAAATATTTAACCTATATATACTTACTGCAAAAATTCTCATCGCTGCCATCCTTACAATCATATTTTCCATCACAATAGGCTTCTTGAGGCACACAACTGTCATCTGCACACTGGAATACATTCTCTTTAAGACATTCCGGATTGAATGTGTGGTATTCATCATGGAGCTGCGCTGAACTCACCGCCAGCCACGTCAGCAAAATAAACAGCACCGCCATCCTAATTTATATATCATTTCATGACAAAAAAGTTTATAAAACAATTATATTATATTCTATTACTCTAGTAGATTGTAGCAACCCGCAATGACTAGTAGAAACGACGCGATAAACATTTATATTTGCTGTTATAAAAGTGGTGAAAAAATAGCATGAACTACTTTTATTTTTAGATTTCCTACTTCAAACACAAGGCGATATTGTAAATCAATATATACGATACGAAACAATCAGTAAAATACAGTTCCCTATTTCAGATATATTTCATAAACTTAATTACTTACTTACCTACAAAAGTAATTTTCTTATAAATTCATCAAAGCCTTTTTATACAATAAATTTCTACGTAAACATTTAATGTAAATTATTTTTAGAAATAAATTAAATGTAATAACACTGTGAGTGACGACACGTGAATGGAAAAGAAAGTATTTAACAAGACGGGTAAAATTAACAAAAGTTTTAACTACCCGCCTTTTTTAGCAATGCGAAATCATTGTCCATAGCATATAAATCCATAGTACAATTTTTTTTTTCGTAAATATATGTCAATATAAGAGTATAAACACACTTTTTTATTGTTTTCTTATAGCAAAGATATATGTATAGACAGTCTTGTTAGACAAATTAAAGAAAAGGATTTAAAAAATCAAAAATCAAATGAATAATACGAAAATGTGAGATTTTGGTTTCTTATTAGCGAATGATATATTAAAAAAATAGAATGGTTACGAGTATATTGATGTTAAAATTTGAATAGCCTATGATAACTTATTACCGTATCGTGATGGAACTTTGAACATTTGGTGCGAAATATTTTATTAAATCCATTAAGCTATTTTAATTTTTTTTTAATTTATTTTTATAAGCAGATCATATAACACATTTTTGCTATTTCTAAGCAAAGTATCTATGCTATGAAACATAGTAAACAGTGTCTGTGCATTGAATATAATTAGAGACATGAAATTATAGAAGATGAAAAATACAATACAATCGAATGTAAAAATTTTAATTGCAACGAAGTTGCGGTTATCAACTAGTATATACATATACTGATCATCTAAGCGGCAATAACACCATACTACGTTTAATGTACAACATACATAGCCACTATCACATACATAGGGAAGTGGAAATTTATTTAGTTGTGTGTTGTTCAGTATAAACAGAATTTATAGTGTCCTAATTTAGTACACTGAAAGTGTAGTGGTAAGCCTTTTTATTTCTGCCCACAGTAAAGTACTTTCATGAGCGTTCTGAAAAGCAAAATAATTATTTACATTTAAAAAAAATTATACAGTATTGATTAAATAAATGTAAATGTAAATATGTTTTTTAAGCTAAATTTTAATTTAATATAAAAACATACTTATTATAACGTGTAATAAATTTTTAAACGAATCTCTTCCATTTTAATATTGCTGTCTCTCTCTTCCATTGACAGGTCAGAGTCCAACTCTTTGCCTCGATTATTAGACTTTCTAGCTGTAATTAATTTAAATAAGTTTCATTTTATTTTTACAGAAATAGTAATTAATCTTATTGAAAACCGGTGATTTTTGGAAGCAAATCATGGCATCACAAATCGCAAAAAATTTAATAAAAGTAACTCGCCCTACTTCCACAGTAAAATTTGGTAATTATTATTTAAATTTATTTCTTAAACAAATTGTATTGTTTATATTTAAAATGCTTACATTTTAGAGAAATATTCTATTGCCAGTTACAGACAAATTCTTGTTCAGTCAAGTAATTGTGTATAATTACGGAAAAAACAATATATTAAAGTAATGAAAGTAAACTTTGGACTTCGGGAGTTGGCATAGCGGCAACTATTTATTGAATACTTTTCTGGAAAAAGCGATCATACCACATACATATTAAAAACCAACATATATTGTAATAAAATAAAAATCTTTATCTTATGAAAAATTTTTTTTTTTTGTACTTCATATGACTGTATTTTTAGATACTACAAGACGTGCTTTAAGTGTGGGAGCAGCATTACAACAGAAGAAAAGTCTTCCAGACAGGACTGGCAAAAATGTTGTGCTGGTGGATGGAATCCGGACACCTTTCCTTGTATCTTTTACTGATTATGCCAAAATGATGCCTCATGAGCTTGCCAGACATTCATTACTGTGAGTATATATACAAATAGAAATTACCTACACTATTATTTATTTTTCTGTCTACCTATCCCACTAAAGTATGAAGATAGGTATTTTAAAAAATAATAAAAATTAAACATTTAAATAGGTTAAAATAAGATTATACTTTAAAAAGTTTAATAGCTATTGTTATATTGGTATATTAGGTATTATAATTTATAGTTTAATTTTCTTTTTAAAAAAATATTGTCCTACTTTGTTAAAAAGTAGCTTAATACTCAAGAACATTTTTTTTATCATCCAATATGCTTACAAATTGGAACATTAAAACTTTCTAGTAAGTTTAGATAATACTGTCTACTTTAAAGGAACTGATATTGAATAATAACTATATTACAATTGTATTGTAATATAAATTTGCTTAACTTATTTTGTGTCCCATAAAATTCCATTTTGTCCCATTCATATTGGAATTTTGGGAAATCCTCTCTTAGTGTTGCTATGCTGCTCTTACTAAACTGAAATGAATATATACATATAGTTTAAAAATAATTTAGATACAGTAAAATGCATGTCTCGATTTTGGGTGAGAGAGTAGAGAATGATATGTCTTGACACCTAGATTCACTCTGGCTACACTGTTATGCAGGAAAGTGTAGTGATGCTGAACCATTTCTTTTTATTTTTGAATAGGCACAGTAGATTAAATTATATATCAAATATTATGTTTTGTTTACTTTGTTTTTTGTTTTGTTTATTTTTAATAAGTTTAATATTATAAATTTTTTGCTATTGATGTTTGAATTAATCAAATTAATTGATTATTATTATATTATATTTCTTTATTTTAATGTTATTTCCATCCTTATAGTGGTCTCCTCCAAAAGACTGGTATACCCAAGGACATAGTGGACTACATTGTCTATGGTACAGTTATCCAAGAAGTGAAGACATCCAACATTGGCCGTGAAGCAGCTCTGGCGGCAGGCTTCAGTGACAAGACACCAGCCCACACGGTGACTATGGCTTGCATATCTTCTAACCAGGCTATTACCACAGGTAACCTATAGTTATCAAAATTTTATGTTTTTTTCTTAAAACCACATCTGTATTTTTAAAAGTAGAGAGAATTTACTGTCAAAATAATTTGTTTTCCACTACTGAGGAATTTACATTGTTTTAAATATTTTGCAATGTTTTTTTATAAATAAAATTTTATTAAAATTATGTAATTGATATAACAGTTTAGATTTTTATTTTATTAAAGTTGCCAAAATTACATTTTTGTTATTAAATTTTATGTATTTTTCTGTCTTCCAATGTTAATAATAATTAATATTTATCTTATTCTTTAATTTGCTAAACAATCAGGATTATTTACTTGAGCTCTGCCTCCAAGTTTCCACTATTCTGATCGAATCCTCAAAAAATGAAGAACTGAATAACTAAACATTAATTTTCAAACATACAAATTGAAATCTAAACATGTCAGGTGTGGGTATGATTGCCGCGGGCGCGTACGATGTGATCGTGGCCGGTGGTGTGGAGTTCATGTCCGATGTGCCCATCCGGCATTCCCGCAAGATGAGGGCTCTGTTGCTTAGAATCAACCGTGCTAAGACACCGGCACAGAGATTGTCATTGTTGGCCTCTATCCGCCCTGATTATTTTGCGCCTGAGGTAAGTAATGAATAACTTATACTATACCTGTATATATATATATATATATATATATATATATACCTGTTGTAGTGTAAAATAAGCGTTGGCTTAGCAATGTATGTGTGTGTCACTTTATACAAAAATGTATATCCTAGAATGCTAACTTTGAGTCTTACAGCATTATTATTTAAATTATTGTTATTTGAATTTATACTAGTTGGAAGATCCACTATATTTAAAAAATATATTTAGCTATATTTTTAGTATAGTTTTAATAGTTAAAACTACAACTATTGAGTTTTTTGCCAGTCCTTTTCGGAAGAACTTCCTTCCGAGTTTGTGAGTAGCTTACTTACAGCTGACAAAACTGACAATTTTATGTTAATTGACGATTCGAAAGTGCTTATAATAGCCTATCTAAATTAATAATATATTAGTTTTGACTCCTACCAACCACCACTATGAAATGCTAGTGTATTCCATACATATTAATCCCTAAAATAAAACTCGTAGCTGCCAGCGGTAGCGGAGTTCTCATCCGGGGAAACAATGGGTCACAGTGCGGACGAAATACTTTTTGGCCGGCGGCGGCGTTCCACCGGGGCTTCCGCGCAGAGCAGGACAGGTAGCCATTAGCTCTCACTGTCGCCCACTTGACGCGCAGCGAGAGAGGGGTACTTTACCCGACCTCATACCAGTTAAGGGTAAGTACTGAGGTGTGAGCTTGTGTGCCATATTTGTCCTGTACCCATAAAGTATACCCAGTGAGTCCCAGGTGACTTGCGCAACGGAATTCGACCTCATACCAGTTAAGGGTAAGTACACACCGGGTTAGTGGGTGTACCAGTGAGCTCCTTGGTGCCCATATTTGCTGGTACCTGATACCATAAAAGCACTCACTGGCGCAACAAGAGGGATTTTTACCGACCTCACACCTGTTAAGGATAGAGGCGCAGAGGGTTTGTGTACTTTGTATCATATTGTCTTAGTACATGGTTTGTTTTTTTTTTTTTTTTTTTTTTATGTGGATAACTGATAGCAAACGAGCAGAAGGACCACCTGATGGTAAGTGGTTTACCTTCGCCCATGAACATCTACACCACCAGAGATGTTGTAGATGCGTTATAACCTAGAGGATACAGATGGAAGGGAGGACAATGTGGTAGTCCGCTATCGGAACATTACATTGGGGAAAGGATGGGCTGGGAAAGAAAACCTGGCTTACATGCCATCCGAACCAAAGGTACATCATAAGATATTTGGCGGTTCCGTCTTTGGCTTTATGATAGTGGTCACTTGAGCCAGACGGGGACGAGCCTCCACCAAAAAAAAATGGTACCGTAATACGCGTGCTTTGGTCACGGATGTGCAGTAGGAGTGGGATTTTTAATAATTCTATCAATTACGCGCTTCTTTACCAACCATACATGAATATCATCTAAACGAATTGCGCCTTGTTCTTACTTAAAAAAAATATTAATGAGCAAATGGGGAACCATACATTAATTTTTTTTTTTATATTTTTTTTTAAATTAACATGTTTAATTGATAATGTCTTCAGTCACCTTCGATTATTTGGCAAAGAAGCTCGTTTTTACTTAATACCCACTTTTTTTTACGACTCTGTCATATTGGGGAATGATTATCATTTTCCCTTTGTACTAAGACAAAGAGGCAGTTCCGCCCTCAACACACTTTTGTTTATTTTGGAGCGGAAGGAGGGAAAAAAAAAGAGTGACTTAACACCACTCGAGGACCACTCTACGCTGTGTGTGAAGATTATGTAAATGTCTTTTCTCTTGAATTTTTATATATTTATTTTTTTATTTCAGTGGAAGGCAAAGAAGACGGTCTAGTGGAGAAGGACAATGGAATCCGCGTGTCTCCGCCTGAAAAGCTCGCTAAGCTCAAACCTGCCTTCATTAAACCCCACGGAACCGTCACTGCGGCCAATGCTTCCTTCTTGGTAACTATCTATTTAAGACATTCTGTGACATACACAATATTTGACTGCAGTCTTTGAGGATATTAAGAAAAATATTCTTTTAATTGTTACATTGTTAACTCAGTCCATATATTTATATTTTTAAGAGTAGAGTTTACCGGGATACTGGCAATGGATAACGGATGGCAAACAGGCAGGAGACCACCTGATGATAAGTGGTTGCAACTAAATGCGAGACATCTACACACTGCAGAGATCTTGTGGGATGCGATTGCCAGCACCCTAGAGGATAGAAGACGGAAGGAGGGGATGCGGTAATTTTGTAGTCGCTATCGGAACCCTTACATTTTAAAAGGAAAGAATGGGTGGGAAGGGAAACAACATGCCTGTCAGACCGGAACACATCACAAGATATTTGGCGGTTCGTCTTTGACATAGTACTGATGAGTGGTCGCGAGAGCCAGACCCGGAGGACGAACCTCCTACCACCAAAAAAGTAAAATAACTGCAATAAAATCATACAATTTTGCAATCTCGCTTCACACTTATTATGCACTCTCTTCATGAAAATATCTCTCACGCAACATCTTATTTGTCAAGCGGCTGAGTGAATGAGCTAATAAAAGTATAAGGTTTCTGAAAATGGGAGAAGTATGGGAAGAGTTAAATAGTCCTGAAATAATAGGACATAATTTATGAATGGCCCCTCGTCGCTACTAAGGGACTATTAGTAAATATTGAAAAATATTCTCTTTTAAACATAGAGTAAATGGGCTTTAATAAATGTTGTTTTTGTTTTTTCACAGAAACACAAGACATCTCTATTTAATCAATCCCTCTTTAGAATAAAGAATATACACTTTTTTATATTGGTATAATGTTATATTTATCCGTACAGACGGACGGTGCGTCAGCGTGCCTCATCATGTCGGAGGCGAAGGCCAAGGAGCTCGGCCTCAAGCCCAAAGCTTATCTGCGGGACTTCACTTATGTCGCTCAGGTAATTATTTTCTTTAAGAAAAATTTGAAGAAATTATACTACATGGTAATCAAATTTATATTTAATATGTATATTAGTTGGAATGGACAATATAGCACAATAAATACCTAATTTATTTCATAGAAAATACTGTTGTTCTTGTTATTTTAAAAACCGAAATTTTCATAACCATGCTTTGCCATACCAGAGCCGAGACGATATTGTAAATATAAATATTCTCCCAAGTTGAATCCATACCGACAGCACTACAATGACTTCAATCAACATTTAATATAGGCAATGTATTCTAAACGTTATATAAAAATTCGGTTTTACAAAAATGTATGTAATTAATTGGCTATTCTAAACCTATAACTTATCTCCAGGATCCCGTAGACCAGCTGCTGCTGGGACCAGCCTACGGCATCCCCAAGATCCTGGACAAAGCTGGACTCAAGCTCTCTGACATCGATACGTGGGAAATACATGAGGCTTTTGCGGTATGTATTCCTTTTTTATTAATATATAATAGTAAAGTTATTCGTTTTTGGCTTAGAAGCTAAGTGAAGTCTGCAATAATAGTTCCAAGATATATATGTTCCAGATTGGGAAATTCGCATGAATAGTTGGATACCAACCAGTTAACTGTGTTCCACATTTAAAAGGCAAGTGCACAGTTTTGTGTCGCCAGACCGACCCATGACGAGTATACCTGTCAATACACAAAAATTTGCCATTTCTCCATGACGAGTATACCTGCCAATCACAGTTAACTGGTTAATAAAGGCATTGTTTATGTGGCCCAATCAAATTGCGACAATATATTCGTTCACTTCTCATCATCCCTAAAATTCCCAATGTTCAATATTTTTATAGTATAAACTCAAGAAAATAATTAGTGGGTTGCTTTTAGTATTTGTAAGTTAATTACTTTAAATGTTATATTTTATATTTGTAACTGTTAAATATTTTTATCCAAATTGATTTATATTTTTTTAAGCCTTTGGACGTCTTAGAAATCTTAGTTTAAATCCTGCAATGTTCAAATTATCATCCCACTTTTTTTTTAGCTACACTCTGTATCCCGTATATAGCAGGGTAGGCGGAGGAAACCCGAGAACCTAGTGTTAAGACACCTGCTTCACTCTTCCGCCGAATCGAGGCAATGCGTGCTGTGTGGCGGAACTCACCGCGCTTTGCCTTAGTTACTAAACCCAGAAATGAAAATTTCCATTTCTGAGTGGTAATCGAACCCACAACATATCGCGTTAACACCGCACGTTTGTGCCTCCGCGCCACGAGACAGGCGCAATTTTTTGTTATACATCATTTTAATCCAATCTTTTTATATTGCAGGGACAAATTCTAGCCAATTTGAAGGCGTTGGACTCGGACTGGTCTGCACAAACGTATTTGGGA
The DNA here is from genome assembly GCA_033558755.1 of Philaethria dido. Classification (NCBI taxonomy): domain Eukaryota; kingdom Metazoa; phylum Arthropoda; class Insecta; order Lepidoptera; family Nymphalidae; genus Philaethria; species Philaethria dido. The sequence goes on from JAKGSA010000665.1 coordinate 101,114, forward strand.
CGTCTTTCAGCTAAGGTCAAAGTTATTGTAGTCAAGGATTTATGATTTCCCCACATACATTGGTTAATGTAATATATATATATATATATATATATATATATATATATATATATATATATATATATATATATATATATATATATATATATATGTCGTGAAGACGAGTCGAGTCGAGGAAGAAGGAGTAGCGACATAATCACTACCTTCGGACGCCATGGTCAGTGTGTCTACAGTGTGGCACACGCGAAAGTCCAACAAGATGTGTAACCTGCTCTATCGATTTACGCATTATATTGTCATTCTAGTTTTCTAGGCAATGTATCGCCAGCCGGTCAACCATCAAATCATATGTCAAATATCGAATCAGCTCAATATAAATAATAAATACTCAGTCATTATTCTAAGAATATCGTTTCTATACTGGATAATATTTAATTTTTATGTACGAAACTATCAAGATATGCATCTTGCATAGTAAACATGAGAAAGAAAACCTAGTTTTAAATACTGTAAAAAAAACCTTATTTTAAAAGACTTCATTCATAACTTCTAACCCCTTCCCTTCCTATATTAAATTAAATGAACCCACAGTTAAACACACGCATACTTACATAATAATCTGCAGGGACCCTCCGATATGGCCAAGTGGAACAAATGAGGCTCGCTTCATCGACACCCTTCGCTCGTTACTGGGGTAAGTTACAAATATTATAATATTGTTTTTAAATATATTATCAGGAAATTAACGCCTGTCGTGCAGAGTGCAACAACAAACAAGCGTTCCACTGTAAACGCGACAGATTGTGGGTTTGGTTCCCACTCCAAGAAATATAAGTTTGCCTTTATCTGGCCGGTAACAACAGCGCGGCGTTGGAGTTCCGCCATTCAGCAAGCAATGCCTCAATTCACGGAAAGTGGAACGGAGGTTCTTTAACACTAGGGTTCCTCGTGGCCTCTACCTACCCATTATATGTGAAATATGAAACAAATTGAATGTTGTAGAATTCAAACAAGTTAGCCAATTGAGTTATGTATACGTTTTTATTGAGTTATATTGAAATTTGTTAACTTTATTTAAGGAATATCAAAATCAATATCTATGGTATTGTAAACAAAAAAGTTCCCTTCGTTTCCTACTTCTCGCTAGAACTCAAAAGGTGCGACCGGGTCAAGCCACTAAAATCCAACAGGGCATCAAACGCCCTACCCAGTAGGCTTAAGCTCGGGCCGAGCGAAAGCAAAGTCCCCCACTACAAGCTGTGATCGCAAGCCGAGGTTCGGCCTCGCAGGAGGCGCCCCTGTGCCACTGCAGTTCTAAGTTGATGGTCCTCCTCCCGAGGAGGCCAAGCCAGGGTCAGAGCTCTTCAAGCTCGGTCCCCCACAAAACCCGGTGACGCTGTCGAGGCCAATAGGGCCAACAGCATACTACACAGTCGAAAAAAAAAAAAAAAAATAGAACTCAAAACATTGTTTATTGAGTGACGAAAGCACCACACTTTATTCTATTAAAGTAGAGAAATGAAAATTATTTAACCATAATCATTCTTTCAAACAAATTTACTATATTTTTTTATTTTAGGTGCGTCTAGCCATGCACACGGCTCACAGGCTGGTACGCGAGGACGGACAGTTCGGGCTGATCTCCGCGTGCGCCGCCGGCGGACAGGGCGTCGCCATGCTGCTGGAGAGACACCCTGAAGCCACCGCTGTGTAACTTGAAGGATGTCTTGAAATAATGTTACATTATATAAAAAAATTATAAGAGTCCTATATTATATCCGTGCCTAGTGTGAGTTATTGAAAAATGTATACTTCTTTAGAAACATATGCTCCCCAATACTGCAATGAGTATGCTGTACAAGTCAACTTATTAACATATTCACGCCTTTTTTTTTGTGAGGCTGAGAAATGCTGTCATATTCACCCCTGGTTTTTTATTTCATTAGGCATAGACATTATATTCATAGGCTGAATAAATAAATAAATATTTTTTTCGTTCATGTTTTATGTAGCTTGAATTATGGTAATACCGCTCTTCATAGTAATTTGGTCATCATATTGAAAATATATAATTTAACATCTAATGTTCCTATTACAATACTGGGAGTATTGTCACTCTCCCAGACTTCCCGTTCCTTTTCCGTATCTACTTAAAAAACAAATTTATATATAAACTGTGAAGTCATGCATAATTGAAAATATGGTATTTTTGAATTTTCATACTCCTATGCATAAGTAAAGATGTGCATATAAATAATTATAAACCTTAAGATCTACAAGGTTTTGCTATTTTGTTAAAACAATTTTAAAATTCAAAACAAGAATTTTTGAAAAAAAAAAAAGTTATATTCAATGATTTTGGAATAAACCAAATATTAATTCTATTCTTATTTAAAATTTTGACGCAAAACTTCATTATTCCAAAATTTTAATTTACTATACTCGACCTTGATCCATACATTTTTTTAGTTTCACTCTGTATCCCGCATATAGCAGGCTAGGCAGAGGGAACCTGAGAACCTACTGTTAATACACCCCGTTCCCCACTTTCCACAGAGTTGAGGCATTGCGGGCTGAACCATACATGTCTTCAATTTAAAAAAATAACAAATTATACATTTCTTATAAAACAAGTCTCACGGTGCTAAAGACTTATTAAATATTTATAAAACCTTCTTTCTTTTTTTATTAATATTTAATATTTCAAATGTTTCATTGTCAATTATATTTTAGGTATATTAAAAAAATATATTATCGTATACTTTTATAGCATATCAAGTTTGTTACTTTCTTCTAGATGCTCCTTAATTTAGTTTTTTAGTTCCAAAATATTTATCCCTAAAGTACTTTTACTTAGTCCTTAAGAGAGCTATGTATTTTTGATGATTATTTATATGTAGAAGTGTTTATTAAATAAATATTATATAAACGTATGGAGTTTCATTAATAGTGGCGAAGTGGACAACATCTTACTATAAACTCAGTAGTTGTGGTTTCGATTCCCGCTTGGCGGAATGAAAATATTTAAATTATTTACATTTCCTTGCTCTAGTTAATAAAATAAAACACGGTGTTGAGTTCCGCCACGTAACACGTGATGTCTCGAATTTAGACGAAAAGTAGAGAACGGAATGTCACGACACTAGGGTTTCTAACTGCCCTGCTACAAGGGAATAAACGGCAAGCTAATAAAAAAATTACCAGATTATGGTGAGAAAATTAGAAAGAAATGAACGAAAAAATCCATTCAGTTTTCTGCTATTTATAAATATTTTAATTTGGTGATGTAGCCCAACGCAGTTCTATGTCTAATCGTACTGAGTGTTCAAATTTTGAACATCATCACAGTCAGTGTCTGGATGCAAAAACAACCCCGGGGGTATAGCAGCTGACTAGCTATCTATTGATAATTTATATTTGATAAGGTCACGATTCCCGATGCAGTCATAGTATAGTTGTATGATGTATTACGCCACCCACCTGATTTTGGGTCTATTTTTACGAAAATTGGCATACAAATACCAGTACTACTCTGTGATTTGATCTTATGAAGCTAAGACTGATATAGAGATATATCTACAAAAAGATTTTATGCTGCAAATTCAAATATTTGCAATTATGATAATTTTATATATAATTAAAATATTGTATCTTAAATAATTAAAATATTTAAAACCATTTTAACTATTTTTTATTATTTATTTTATTTTAACGCCTGTCAGCGGCGCAGAGGCACAAGCGCGATACACGACTGTAAACGCGTCAGGTTGTGAGTTCGATTCCCACTCCAGGAAATGCAAAATTTAGTATTTTCGTTTCTTGGGTTTTGGTAACAAGGCAAAGCGCAGCGTTATGAGTTCCACTACTCAACACGCAATGCACCTTGAGGCCCGCTTGAAAAATGGAGAGACAGGAAATGTTGAAAGAAGAGCAGGTATCTTATTAACACTAGGTTCTTTGGTTTCTCTGCCTACCCCGCTATATGCGGGATACAGCGTAAAGTTTAAAAAAAAAAAAAAATTAACTATTTTAAAAGATATTAGATCTGTTGCTTGGCTATCTTTTAACTTTTCCAGTTTCGGTCGATGAATACCTGCTTCAAACTTTTTCATTTGTCTTTCTCGTGACTTCTGTGAATACTCTTAAAAGTTCCATGTTATCTATATCTATATATATATATATATATATATATAGATATAGATAACATGGAACCAATCACTAGAAAAGTCAATTCTGTACATGAAAAATTTTAGAAAAATATCAATTGGGTACGTTAATATACCGTTAATAGAGCGAAAAAAAAGGCAAATCGTAAATTTTTGTCTGTCTGTCTGTCTGTCTGTACATTTGAACGCGCATCACCAAAACTACTAGACAGAAATGAATAATTTTGGCATGGTAGTAGCTTAGAGTCTGGAGGTACATATAGGATAAGTTTTATCCCGATATTCGACGTAGTTTTCATGGAAACATTGAAAAACCTACATAGACAAATTACTTTATAGGCCGATAAATTACGGGACAGGAAATGAATCGATTGGCACAGCAACAGCTTGGGGAGTCTGGAGTACATATAGGATAGTTTATCCTGTCCGTTGATTTAGTTTTTCATGAAAAAAGAGAAAAACCTACATAGACAAGTTGTTTATATGCCAAATAACTGGATAAAGTAATGAATTTTGGCACAGCAACAGCTTGGAAGTCTGGAGGTACATATAGGATAGTTTTTGTCTGTCAGGTCGATTTAGTTTTTTCATGAAAAAAATAAAAAACCTATAGACAAGTTACTTTATATGCCCAAATAATAACTGGATAAAGTGGTAATTTGGCACAGCAACAGCTTAGAGTCTGGAGGAGGTACATATGGGGATAGTTTTTATCCTGTCATTCGATTTAGTTTCATGAAAAAAAGAAAAAACCTACATAGACAGATTACTTGCCTTCTTGATAATTACTAAATAGTAATTAATAATTTTTGCGTGGTATAGCTTAGAACCTGGGACAGCTTATAGGATGCTTTTGAATTGATAGTCAATGTAGTTTCGTTGAAAAATAAATAACTGACACACACCCTCAAATTACGTCAATTACTCGCATACTTTTTCTTTCTAATTACACTAGAAACAATATGAATATAATAGATATAAAAATATTAAAAGAAAATGAAAAAGAGAACATGAAATATGCATTTATTAAATCAAGAATCATATAATCCGTTTTAGATATGAGAACGGTAATAGGTATGAGCTGCATAATAAGTAATATATAATAATTTTATATTTATTTTCAATATTTTCATGATTATTTAGAAAGAATTTTTAATATAGTATAATAAAAATAATTTAATTTCTTACACAATGGGATTATTATTTATTACAACAGCATGATAATTTATTTTATCACATTATTATGAGGAGTAATAGAAAGTTTTGAAAGTTGACGGAATATATTTTGTTAAGAAAATCTTTTATAGTAATAAATTCTAGTATAAGAAGTTAATACTGTGTTAATTTAAGATATTTATGGGAAAGTATTATCATAAAGTAAGAGACAACATGACACAGGTAACGTAAAGTGATTCTATTAGTAAAGATAATAACAATTATCCTATTCTGATTATTAATGTAAAAAGTTGGAAACTTAAATATTTGGAGCGATATCTGTTACTCCTAAAAAACTTAGGACTGTAATTTAGAAGATTTTATATGCGAATCGGACTTATATGCATGTAAGGCTACATAATAATCTAATAGGAAAAAAAATAAAAAAACAGTCAAACTACATTGATTACAAAATTGCAAGTAACACCATTTTTTTTTAAATATAATTTATATTCGAGAAAAAAATTAGTAACAATACCGTTACATAAAAAAAAATTACAAAGCGTACAAATTTTTACGTGGAAATGAAACCCCGCGCCTGGTGTGCCTGCACTTAAAATATCAAAATATTTAATAAACAGCATTCTCTTGCCAAATGATTGTTCATAGAAATAATCTTTAAAAAATTTTTTTTCTATTTTTTACGAAATGCTAACAACAAAATAAGTTATAACAAAAATTGTATAAAAATTTCGACATGGTTGATTAAGAACCTATGTCTTAGCAGTCATAGTGCTTGGACGAGACTGGCACTGGTCTTGCTGCGTTCAACATACCTTTTCGAAAAATGGTTTTCTATTCCTAAGTATGTGATTAACACTTTAATATTAAAATACCATTAGTACAGTAAATAGTAGTTTGTGATCCATCGTGACGCATGAGATAGGCTCTCCGTCTACCTACTAATTAATACCTAATTATACTTCTAAGATTAAACATATAAACATTTGGATATTAATATATTAGAATATTCAGACTCAATAATTGGAAAAAGGTAAGTAATTATAAAAAGGTAAGGTGTAACCAGAAAGATTTGGTGAGGCAAGGCGAATATTTAGTAGTAAAAATTAAATACGGTAGTACTTAACATGAAAATAAATGAATAATGTTATCCTATGTTGAGCGCGAACGAAGTCGCGGGCGCCACTAGTATAAAAATAAAACATCATAGTACTCAATGCCAAAATTGAAATATGAGTAAATTACACAAATATATTTTAAAGTTTGTTATATAGTATGAAAGTACTTCACGAACACATCCTTATTTTATTTAACCAAAGTTTAATTTATAAAAATCGGATGGACCTATAGTATTTTTTAGGTGGTAGGAGGTTCGTCCTCCGACTGGCTCGCGACCACTATCATGTCAAAGACGAACCGCCAAATATCTAATGATGTGTTCCGGTTCGATGGCATGTAAGCCAGATTTTCCCCTTTCCCACCCATCCTTTCCCCAAAATGTGGTGGTTCTGATAGTGGACTACTACATTGTCCCCCCTTCCATCAGTATCCTCTAGGTTGGCAACGCATCTACAACATCTCTGGTGTTGTAGATGTCTATGGGCGAAGGTAACCACTTACCATCAGGTGGTCCTTCTGCTCGTTTGCCGTCCGTTATCAATTAAAAAAAAAAAAAAAAAAAAAGTATTATTTTTATTGTTTTTTAAGTGCTTATTTTTCAAATAATTATGTCTTAGCAAATTCTATCTTATCTATCTATGTACCAAAATATTAATTAATATTAATTATTATATGTTTGAAATCTCATAAATTTCTCATAGGTCTTTTATGTTAACTCTTTACGTTACCTCTGCCGTTACAAGTGGCCGAGTGGCCGCTTAAAGGTTAATACGATTCGTCATCCCGCTTAATACGCCATCTGTGTTATGCATGTGACAGCGGCCAGTGAAGATTAGGTGAAAAGGTGTTGCCAACTAATGAACTAGATCTTCACCAGTTTTAAATTATGAAATATTTAACAATTTATGATTATTGATACATTAGAAAACCACAAATTTATATTTTTGTACAAGGACTTAACTATGAAAATTACCTCTAAAATAGTGTTCTGTTTAAAATGTTGGATTTGATACCGTATATATGCTTTATTTTCGTATGGCGTTTTGAATTTTCATGTCCTTTTATCAATTACTATGCATTGATGACCTGCAGCTGTAAAAAACTTTATTAAAAAAATATTGATACAACTTTGAATTTTACATAAAAATACTTATTTTGTGTTTTTCATCTGATTTCATTACAATAAGGTCACTATTTCTACCCTTATTTGGTTTTACTTTCTGAATTTGAAAGTTCAAACTGAAAGAAATACTTAATTAATAAATACCAACTTTGGTGGAAAATCCATTAAGTTGGCAACACTGATCAGCTCCGCTCTCTCGCTCCTCGGCTACGAGGCACACCTCGCAGCGTCGCGTTGTTACACGGTGCTTTATAGCGCACACTACTTTTGATATCTATTGTATGTTTATTACAAATTGTATTTGCGTCTGTTTAAAATGAGTGTACTTAAGCGAAAAGCATTGTCACTTAAACAAAAAATGAAGATACTAGAAGCTTTTGATGAAAAATCACAAACAATAAATCAAACACAATTAGCTGCTGAGCTTCAGTTACCAGTTTCTACATTACGTACCATTATAAAGAATAGACGAGGAATTGAGGAAAAGTACAGCTTGGGAAGTGTAGATAGAAAAAAACAAAGATTAGGAAAGTATGATAAATTAGAAAAAGTTCTATTGGAATGGCTTCATCTAGCTCGAAGTCTAAAATTACCAATAAATGGGCCTGTAATATGTGATAAAGCACGTAAAATTGCTAAAAGTTTACAAATCACAGATTTCAACGGTTCAAGTGGATGGTTAGATCGTTTTAAAAATCGCCACAATATTGTTTACCGCCAAAACAGGCAAAATAGTCAAAACAGTCAAAGTAGCCAAAAAAGTCAATACAGCCAAAATAGTCAAAACAGCAAAAGTAACCAAATTAGTCAAAACAGCCAATGTAGCCAAAATAGTCAAAACAGCCAAAGTAGTCAAAACAGCCAGAGTAGTCAAAACAGCCAAAGCAGTGAGGATTCGAAGAAAACGGAACAACATGATGACGATACATGGATGACTACACTTTCTGAATTATTGCGAAATTATGAACCGCGAAACATTTTTAACGCAGATGAATTCGGTTTATTTTTCAAATTGATGCCAGGTGACTCCCATGTGTTCAAAGATGAAACTTGCCAGGGAGGTAAAACAAGTAAAGAGAGACTGACTATCCTGGCCTGTGCCAATTCTGACGGGTCGGAAAAGTTACCTTTACTTGTGATTGGTCATGAGAAAAACCCACGCAGCTTAGAAAATGTAAGATCGCTCCCTGTAATGTATGATGCTCATCCCCGAGCTTTGATGACCGAACTTCGTTTTATTGATTGGTTAAACGCTTTAGATAACCATTTCCAGATTCAATGTAGACATATAATCCTAGTCATTGACAACTGTCCCGCTCACCCTAAAGATGAAAACTTAAATAATATTAAGCTTGTTTTTTTACCTCCAAATGCGACAAACAAGCAACCGATGAATCAAGGCATAACAAAAATGTTTAAACAGGGTTACAGAACACGACTAACGCATCGATACCTTAAGGAAATGGAAGACCCTGATAGTAAACGACCCCTGATGGTGCATGAAGCGATCCTCAACATTGCAGCAGCATGGGACGCAATTAAGCCTAAAATTATACAAAATTGTTTCGAGAAAGCAGGTTTTACAAAGAACGAAGATGACGAAGTTTTGGAAGAAGAATCCTTTATACTGCAGTGTTTTCCTCGATATTCTTCTATTGATGACAATATTGTGCCCTACGAAGTCCCTTCCACTGATGATACTCTTGAAGATTTTAGCACTAAGCAAGAGTTGTTAAGTGATGATGATGATAATGAAGGTGAGGAGGAGCCACCACCGATTCTGTCACACGCTCAAGCGTTGTCAGCAGTAAATGATTTGAAGCGTTATCTAGCTTCTTTAGTTAAAAGTGAAGATGCATTGCAGAAATTGAATTATATTGAAAATATTGTAATTGTTAATGCATCGAATTCTTTTTGCCAATCCCAAGAATAGTGATGTCATATTAACATTATTATGAATATAACATATGTGTAAATTAAATACCAATTTTGTATTTACATAAAATAAGCACATTTTTTTCTTACCTTTCCCGCTTAATACGCATATACGTTTTGGGCTAAGTCCTAATGAAATCGTCTTAAATGAGTCTTACTACCGGACCGGAGCTATAGATCTAAGACCGAAATGATATTAAAAATATATTTAGGATAATAATATATAAATAGAAAAAACTTAACCGACGTAAGCGTCTGGTATAACATATAATATAAACATTTAAAATAATATAGTAATGTAGTCGGAACCTACACCTATATATTTTAATTGTTAAATTTATGTACTTCAACCATACAGAATATATTATAGTATATAATAATAAAGGTACATTAGATATTATAATAATTGTTAGTATATTTACAAGTAAGAGAATACAAATTGTCCCTAGCCTTGAACTTTACATTAAATATTAGAAAAACTTCAAAGTAAGCTAAGTAGTATTAGGTAGGTAGGGAAAAATAAAACATCCTGTATTTATCTCATAGTATGTAATTAAAAAATAATAATAATAAAATTAAGATACAAAAAATCTCTGGTTATACGAGAGGGACACTCTCCTCCACCCGGGGAGGCCAAGCCAGGGTCAGAACTCTTCAAGCTCGGCCCCTCACAAAACCCGGTGACGCTGTCGAGGTCAGTCGAATGTCAATAGGGCCAACAGCATACTACACAGTCGAAAAAAAAAAAAAAAAAGAGAGGGACAATGGGTCATAAAAAAAGGCATTACCACCATTGCCAAGGCATTTGTTGAGAACTCAAGGTGGCGTCTTACCAACGACAAATTAAATTAATTTAATTAGAATGTCCTTCCCTTGAAGAGCGAACTTACAAACACTCAGACATTGTCTCACTGCACCACGATAAACGAATAAAACCAAGCATATAGTTGATTATAACCTTATATGTATAGGTAAGTAGATATTATTTTAGTCAAATTTTTATAGAGACTGAAATAACCTATCTAGCCCGGTGCCAGTGAAGAAATGTTATAATTAAAATTTTAAATCTAAAAAACATCGACTTTAAATAAATAAAAAGTGTTTTTTTTTTACAATTAACTTAAGAACTACTTGTCAGATCTTACTAAATTTAAATGGGACAATATAAGAAGCACTGACATAAAAAAATCAAGGAAATTGAAAATTTCGGTGAAATTGTGAACGCCTGTCGTAGCGCAGAGGCACAAGCGTGCGACTGTAAACACGACAGGTTGTGGGTTCGATTCCCACTCCAGGAAATGTTAGTATTTTCATTTCCTGGATTTGGTAACAAGGCTAAGCGCGGCATCGAGTTCCGCCACTCAACACGCAATGCCTCAATTTGGTGGAAAGTGGGGAACGGAATTGTTGTAAGAGAACGGAGTGTCTAAACACTAGGTTCTCAGGTTCCCTCTGCTTACCCTGCTATATGCGGGGGATTACAGCGTGAAGTTAAAAAAAAAATTGTGAGCCTCGTCCTTTTCTGAAGTTGATTAAGTTATTAAATATCAAGATTCTATACTTAAGTAAGAATTTTCATTGTTTCGTCTTGAATCAATCAATGAAGACAAAAACTGATTGACAGACAACGCACATCTTACAGCCCGTTAAAGTTGGACATATGGAAAGCGTAGAGAAACCTTAAGAAGAATTACTCAAAATTCCCACGAATTCAAAATTATTTTAAAGTATGCCATTCAGCTGCTCAACTCGGCGGAAAAAGAACCGAGTGTCTTAACACTAGGTTCTCTGGTTCTCTCTGCCTACCCTGCTATATGAGGGATACAGCGTGAAGCTAAAAAAGCTCTTTCGACATAATGTTCGAAATTTACTTTACAAAGACAACAATGATGCCGCTTGCATTTCATGTCCACTTATTTGTTATTATTGAAAAAGTAACATCAAAGGAAAATAAAACAACAGTTTACAAGGCAACAGTTTATTGGGTCGCCATACTATTTATATTAACCTATACGCCGGTAACGTTTGACATGTCTCATTCATCACCAGCTCTAAAACTACCATAAAAATACAAAGCATATTTAAAAGGAGATTATAAACAATAGACCCGACCGAAGTCGGGTTACCAAGCTATGCTTTATGTACTTAAATATTTTAAGTTACAACCGGGAAAAAAAATGACAAAAACTTATGCATAACCTCAATCTAGTCACAGTTTCATTCCATGTTGGTGATATTGCTTATGATTAATATTTATAGGACTTTATTAATATTAAAATATTTTTTTCTATAAAACTAGATATGAAAAATTATATATTTCTTTATAACCTACATTATATCTATATAAATTTTTTTGGAGGCGCACACTCTCGTTGAAAAGCGGTAGAAATTTTTAATTCCCAGACGAGAGTGTATCGACGACATATTTAATTCTACATTGGCTGTATAGAATAATTGTAACAAGTTTTCTTACATATTTATGCTAATAAAATATATTAGTGTTATTTTTGCTATTGTTTTCAATTAAATATATTTTCTTATATAAATGTCAATGAATACAATAAGTCAAACAATAAAATTAGTTTAGTATGTCAAACTTTATACTAGTTCTAATAGATTAGAGGTTAAAAAAAGATTACAATGGCTATAGAGAAATTAATTTGAAAAAACCATAACAATGGATCTCATATTTTTATTCTTGGTGACATACATATATTTTTATGTACTATTTCATTTTTAGAAACTAAATAAAATGCTTAAAACATCATCTTTTGTACATCGAAAAGAATAGATTTGAAATGACAGATAATTTCAAAAATCAAAATTTCTATAATTAAATAACTTTTAACTTAAAAAACTCCCAAATTACAAAAAATTAAAAATTTTGAAGTTTATCCATCCATTTTAATAAAAACATCCATTTACTGCATATATATATATAATAATAATATATTTCTTATACTTATGCCAAATAAACAACTATAGGCACTTCGCTACATATAGTACAAAACTTACAGCCACAACTTATATATATATAATGATTCATTTCATTGCATACACAACAATTTGGGTGAGTTTCAATAAAAATATCTCTCTCTACCTTAAGACTACAGAACACCCTCGGATTTACTTGTATATATGAAGATATATTGGTTCATAGATTTAGACATACAGTTAGCCAGTACATATTAAAACATATTTAGAAAACATTACGAGATTGAACGCAGCAAGAATCGAACCCCGCGCCTTTTTGGGCCAGTGTCAGAAGAGCTCTGACCACTAAGCCAAGCGTTCCATATCCTCTCTCAAATTTTCATACATTTTCTAAATGATCATTCTAAGTTAATTAACACTTTAAAACCTCAAAAATATTATTAAAATCGTCTTTCATGTATCGAATAGCTGTTTATTCTATGATAAACCTTAAAGAGATCTAAATAGGAAATTTAATTTCTTACAAAAATGTATTTTCGTTGACAATTTATTTTGTAAATTTACTAACATCTAGTACAATAGTAAAAAAATGTTAAATCTAGGTCTATCCCAGAACATCTCTCCCTTATATACAAATTTGGCCTATCAACATGGATTTATATCGGCTTAGGAGTGTAAACCTGTTGCTCTCTATATTAAAAAGTATCAGGAAAAATAAAAAAAATAGATATTAATAAATATATTTTAAGGGAAGGAGGGCTTTTACATTAGACTTAAATGTAAAATTTTTAAAGTCATAGATTTGACAGTTTAGTTATCATGACAAATTTGCTATTTATCTTTTTCTGTTTTTATAAAAATAAGTCATAACGCCTGTCGTGGTGCAGAGGCACGTGTGCGAGTGTAACGGCGAGCAGGCTGTTGAGTTTCGATTCCCACTCTAGGAAATGTAAGTTTAGTATTTCATTTCCTGGGTTTGGTAACAAGGCAAAGCGCGATGTTGAGTTCCGCCACTCAGCACGCAATGCCACAATTCGGCGGAAAGAAGTTCAGGGGAACGGAGTGTCTTAACACTAGGTTCTTAGGTTCCCTCTGCCTATCCTGCTATATGCGGGATACAGCGTGAAGCTTAAAAAAAAAGTTGTGACAATAAAAACTAAACAGGTTTACACTCTAAACCAACAATACACATAATATATTGACAACTTCATATATAATACAATACTCTCTAGTATTTAGAAATAAAAACAAAGAAAATGAAAACAAAAGTTATCAAATATAATATTTAAATGCAATACAAAAGTTGTCAAATCATGTTGCATTGACAATAATTAATATATCCGACAAAATCTTCATAGTCTATCTTTAAAATCATGACTGACTTATTAAAACCAGTCATGACTGACTAAACTGACGATACTAAATTTTAAACTGCTCTAATATATCACAATATGTAACATATACATATATTTGACGTCACAAAGTAACCGTTAGCATTCCGATGACGTCATCCAGTCACTTGCTATGGGGGCACATGGTATTGGGCGTATGGGAGCACATAGTGTAGAACATGTGTGGGCATAAAGTATAACTGCTCTTATATATCACAATATACATATCTAACCTCACAATGTAATTGTTAGCAATCCGTTAGTCACTCGGTTGATTTTGCTGTGGGGGCACACAAAGTCGGGCGTGTGGGAGCACTAATTATAACAATTGCTTTAATATCTCCCAATTAGTAATATATACATACATTTAACATCACAATGTAACCTTAAGCAATTTGACAGTCATTCAGTTACACAGACACCGTGACACCGTGAGGGCACATAGTGTGGAACATGTGAGGGCACTAAGTATAATCTTATATATCACAAATTGCAACATATAGACATGTTTATCGTCACAATGTAATAGTTAGCAGGCCGGTGGCGTCACTCGGTGGCACAGGTCCCGGGCGGGGTGCGCGGGGGGCGTGCTGCTACTGGAAGTCCGCCAGCGACTGCCGCCACGTGGCGTGGAACGGGATGCGGAGGAGCTTCAGCTTGGTGTTGGGCAGCTGGGCGGACAGCAACCGCTGGAGAGTCGGGATCGGGAGGATCTCCACCTGGCGATGAGACTGAGTTATAAATAAATAAGGCGACTAAAGTATTCTGGACGAATTTTAGGAAATATGTGACAGAAATCTAGTGTCCATTAATGAAGAACAAAATATAAGAACAATAGAATTGCTGAAATAAGTATGGATGAATAAAAAAAGCAAAAGTATGTTAATACAGTAGTATACACTCCTATACTGATTTTAACACAGAATTGCTCATAAAATGTGGGGGGAGACTCATTTCATATTTAGGACTATCTAGATCCTATCCAATATTAATAAGATTTCATCTTGAACGTCTTTTTTCTGCATCTTTACTAAGCCGAGTAAATTGTGAAAATGAAGAGGAAAACAAAACATATTGTTTGTAGTAATTTGTTATAGTCATGTTGTATACCTGCGGTGGTCCAGCAACAGTGCGATGGTCCTCCGGCAGCCGGCAGCCCGGCACCGGCTTCAGCACGGGGATGCACTCGCCGACGTCGCGGCGCCGGCCCTCGCCCTCGCCCGCCTCGCACTGGTCTATGAACAGCTCCGTGACCCGGAGCAGCTCTATGGTGACGCCCCACATCAGGTGCGTTAGTGTCTCTTTTAATCTGAGCACGCCGCTTAGCACCTGTGTAAATGGTTATGGAATTTTAAAATGTATTATTTCAAAATCGAAAAGGCACTTGAATGACAATACTGTAATATATATTTGGTACAATAACGAAAATTTATATCACATTACTTTTTATGGTTTTCCGCTTTTTTCTACATGACAGTACATGATATTGGGTGTTGAGTGGCGGAACTTAACGCCGCCATTTGTCTTACAAAATAAGAGTGAATAGAAACAATTTTAATATAATCATTCTTCCGAAGTCGAACAACATCATCATTTAACATCTTTAGAAATATTATAATTATTAAATATCATAAAAAATTAATTCTTTAAGTATAGAAAACTAAAAATAACACAAACATTATAGAAACCAACCTGTTTATTCGTAGTAGCAGATTGCGACACGTACGTGGGTATGATAAGTAGTCTCTGTATGTTTTTACATTCCGCGAGTGCGTCATCGAAACCAACCTACAAAATTAAAGAAATTTAATATGATGACATGTATAATATAGACTATGAGAATAAAAGATAGAAATTTTTTTTTATATTTATTATATAGTAATGCTTAATACTCCATTTAAGAATATTTAAATGATAAGATTGTGAGGAATAAATACCATTTAAAATCCATACAAGATGTGCTATCATTGTACTTAGCAACTAAATTGTAATTTTTATATCTCAAAATTGTTGGAAATAAAAGCAACTGTTGCGATTAGAGATGCTTCTACTGGCAGATTTAAGCTCACCTTAACATCAAAATTGACCAATTCCAATCTCGTTAGCTTGGGGAGCGCAGCCAGTGCTCGCAGTAGTTGCGGCGCCGCACAATGCGACATGCCCCGCTCCAGTCTGAGGCGACGCAGCTTGGACAGCTTGCTCACGGCTTGCGCGAACGAGGCACCGAACGAGCACTCACCGAGCTCTAATGACTCTAGCTGTTCGAGCTGCCCGACCACTTCACACGCACACCAGCCTAGTTCTTTGATACCTGTTGTGTATGTAAAGTTATTATTTATTTATGTTCATTCTCTCAGCAACTATTATAAAAAGATGAAGAAAAGAATATCACTCTCATTAAGGAAGTCAAACAAATTACATTGAAACAAATTACGTTCGTATATTACAATATCGATATATCGGTACAAAATTGGCGATTTTAAAATAGTATTTAGTTCAGCGTAAGTCAATAGTTAATTTTTATACCTAAGAAGAATTACACATTTATATTTTTTTATAATATTTTTTTCGTTTTCCGTTCTTTCCCTATCTTATATGACTTTCGATGCTAGTGACTTTAGATACATAAATACAAAATATCGTTTTTTAGATAATTGTCGATATTAAATATTATGTATCGATATTTTTTCAACAACCCTAGTTCGCATCACATCATTTTTACGAGAGCCACTGGCGAGAGAATATGTGTTTGTTTTATTAATATAATTTAATTTATACATTGAGTGCAAGTGGGTACGAAACTATGAAATACCTACAGTAAGGGGACCAGTCCTACAATACCTGTAAGAGATAAATGTTGTAATCTATCCAAAGCAGCTAGAGGTCGTAGGTCACGCGTCAACGAGAGCCCGTTGAGGCTCTTGAGGCGCAATAGTTCTAGTCTCGGCAGCAAGGCGAGGGGTGCGGGGTCGAGGCGCGCGTCGCGTATGGCGGGGGCTGCTAGTGCTCGCAGTCCGGGGAGACGCGTACAGGCAGCTTCTACTGCTTTCGCTGGACACCGACATAATTCTAACCTGTGGAGCAAATGAAAGAAATTTTAAATTTGACTGTCTTATATACGACGTGTTAAATTCGTGCGGAAAGAGGAAAACGGTATGTCTCGGCACTATGCTTTCTCTGTCTACCCTACTATGCGAGATGAAGTGTGATATTGAAAAAATTTAAATATTCTTTATTCAGTAAGCTATTTATTACAAGCAAATTTTTAATTATTATTTATTACGAAAATGTCAGTATTGTCAATTCTACAGGAAGCTACCACCGACTCAGTAGTCAGTTCTGCTGAAGAGCCAAGAAACTACAGTAGCTTTTTTTTATAAATAGTACAAGTTGACAGTTACCAATAGTTTCTCAAGTCAACATCAACAAGTTAAATTCACACACACTAACATCAGTGTATAATTTTTGGATAGAATAATATGTTTTCCTCAATAATAAGAGATTAATATTTTAATATTTTTAAACAATTTTTTTTTTTTTTTATGGATAACGGATGGCAAACGAGCAGAAGGACCACCTGATGGTAAGTGGTTACCTTCGCCCATGAACATCTACACCACCAGAGATGTTGTATGCGTTGCCAACCTAGAGGATACTGATGGAAGGGGAGGACAATGTAGTAGTCCGCTATCGGAACCACCACATTTTGGGGAAAGGATAGGTGGGAGAGGGGAAAACCTGGCTTACATGCCATCGAACCGGAACACATCACAAGATATTTGGCGGTTCGTCTTTGACATGATAGTGGTCGCGAGCCAGACGGAGGACGAACCTCCTACCTAAATTACCGATATATTTTATCAAAATGTTTTTCTCTGTATTATTTCAAGAATGAAAAAGTTAAATATGCAAAAATAAAAATAAAAAAGCGCCATACCTCTCGAGTGTGTCAACAGAGGCGATGTGCTCCCCGAACTGCTCCCAGAAGCCGTCGATGGCGTCGCTCTGCGGCAACAGCATCTTGCGCAGGTCGAGCCAGCGCGTGCCGTGACGCTTTAGCGCCGCGCACAGCCCCGCCCAGTCACTCACCTACATTCAAATTGTACATTCTATAGAAGTAAATACATTATATTACTAAAAAATAAAATATAGACTTTAATACATGAAGAGGAACTTTGTAGACAGATGATTCTAATTTGGCAAAAATAGTTTATGTGGATTAAAAAGGACGAAATGTAATAATTTTCATAATAATAAATTAAAAATACATTTCAATAACAAAATAAATGTTACACACACAAAAATATATACATACACTTATGTATAAAATAAAAATAATTAAAATTTTAACTAAAAAAAAAACAGAAACAACTAAAATGCGCTGAAAAATAAAATTATTAAGAACAACTCAAAAACTACTTGTCTTAGCGAACTTAAGCTATTGTGTACAAAAAAACAACAAGTAAAAAGTTAGCACATCTTTTTAACACAAAAAAATAATCTAATAGAAAGTCTCATTTAAAAAAAAAGTCGTTTAAAATGCTAAAACGTGCACAAACATGTGAGTTTTTCATCCGGACGTGCCTCCAGAGCGCGGGCGTGGCGGCCACGCGCGCCCACAGCTTGCACACGCGCGCGCACCGCGCCACGTCGCGCATGCCCAGGTACTGGAAGATCTGGGGACACCGCAACACATCACTAATTTTAAATATGTCTAATTTAATTAAATTACTCAACAAAAAAACATCGATTAGTTGTGGATTCGATCCCACTAGGTGGAAGGGGTTCGATTTTTTTTTGTGGATTCGATCCCACTAGGTGGAACGGCATCGATTAGTTGTGGATTCGCTCCCACTAGGTGGAATGAGTATATATTTATAAATAAGGTGTGTTCATTTCTTAGATCTGGTAATACGAGAAGAACGGCTACAAATTCCCACATTCAACACGAAGTCTCCATTTAAGTCTGAAATTATCTTGACACTTAACAAAACTAAACGCAATAGTATTGAATTCAAAAACCAGTTGGTATAATATTTCAATGTTTGAACTATATTCATTTAGCATTTTCGGTCAAACAAATCACAGCAACAATCTAACAACAATAATAAAAAAAAACATAAAACACACCTGTACAACAACATTCTGTTTGGCCTTATTACAAAACGCCGTAAAATAATCAGTATCATCAACACGGGGACGTCCACGGCGGCGGGGCGAAGGCGCCGGGGCCCCAGGAGCACCCGGGGCTCCGGTGACCGCGGGGGGAGGGGACGCCGCACCATTAGCTAACGTACGACCACGCACTACTTTAGCCTCACTGTAAAAAAAAAATTAAATATATTACCTATAACATATATTATCTGTGCATTTTTTATTAAAACAGAAATTAAAAATCTCTTGAGTGGTTCACAATAATTTAAAAAAAAGTATAAACTTACCTTTGCTATGATAAAATTAAAAAAAAAGGCACACTTACCTTAACATTCCTTTCAGGGTGTTATTACTAATATAAAAAAATAAATAAAAAAAATAAAAAATAATAATTTTCATATTTAGTTCTTTTCCTCCTTTACAAGTATGAGCTGTATAATAAAACTGGCATAGCGGTTAATACTAAGCTAACAACTAGATAACAGTATCACAATTTGACAGTATCTTTTGTACAATAATCAGTCAAAATGCATAATTTTTTATACACTAGAAATACATAAAAAAAACACATTGTTTCAATGAATGCTTGTATGAAAGAATGAATGAATAAATAAAAAAATATATACCAACACAGTAAAATAGAGATGCATTGAACCAGAAACAATTGTTGTGGATTCAAATCCAATTTTAAAAAGTAAAAATACCTCTATTTTAGATCAACAAAATAAGAAATGTGAATTATAACTAATTTCTCTATTTAAATAAGAATATATATAAGTTGCTAAATAATAAAAAACCTAAACATAATACTATTCATACCCTAACACTGTTTACATGAGATATGGCATTACCACTAATTACTCCATAACTATAGTTGACTAAATATTCACTTATATTAATAATTACTTTACTTAAAACCCAATTCGACACTATAACACAATCGATTATTTCAAACTGAACGCGACAATAACAGGTTCAAATCACCATAACCGTCCTCCATCTTAGAAAAGAAACACGCCATTTTGTGTAATCTATACAGCATGTTTTCTTAAAACAAAATTATTATAAGGTAACTAAAATTAAACAAACGCGGCGTTGAGTTCCGCCACAACACGCAATATCTCTGCTTCTAAAACTCATTACTGTACAGATAATTTTTCATACATTTTCCACATTTTTTCAATACTTTCATTTCATTTTTCATTTAAAAATTCATTTTACAACATGTTCTAGAAGTCAAACATAATAAATGCAAAGTATATATAAACCAATATAATGGCTACAATAATTGTGATGTATAGCTGTCTATCCATGACGTCCGTGTTTTCGTTTTCAGTCTCTGGTCATCTGAAAAGGAAACAAGATTTTTCTCATTTCTTTTGCTCTGGTTTTGCTCTCGTTGGTGTCATTAAATGAGTGTTAATAATTATTAAAAAATAAATTAAATAATGAAATTAATTGAAGTAACTAAAAACATGCCTTATTGGTATTGTCTAATGATATTCAAATAAGCTTTTATATTAGTGAAATCCATTTTTTTTATATGTTTTACATCTATATTAGATTTTCAAAACAAAGTAAAAATATAAACAAATATAAGGATGATTAGTTGAATAGTTATATGTAGAAGTGTAATAAATCGAATATTCCTAGTACATTTCACATTTAATTTATAGTCTGTGTTTAGTATAATATGGGAATAATATTAGCACATAAGTTTCAAAATTCATTCAGTTTATTTCATGTTAAATGAAATGAATGCTATATAATGGAATTATTTTGCAATAGATCTTATATTTGTAAGATCGATTTCTAACAATGGAAAATTTGTATTAAAGAAATATGTTCATATGTTTATTACTGATGCAGCGCCCTGGACACGACAATGAACCGCCTCCCGTTGAGCACCGCCAGCGACTGAGGCAGCGCGGGGCGGCACGCGGGGGCTGCGGGGGCGGGGGCGGGGGCGGGGGCGGGAGGGCGCGACACCGCCCACACGCGCGACCCGTCCGGACCGCCGCCTGCCACCTGTAAGAAGTTACAAGCTTCATTTTTTGAACGTCAAATAATTTACCACCGGTTCACTAAATTTAATGCCTCAGACCTGAGAAAAACCGGTTCAAGAAACTCAGCGGGTCTTTTTTTTCTTTTTTTTTTTCCTCAGTCAATACTTTACAATTATTAATTAGTGACAATGATACCTTTGAAATAGAGAAACAAATATATAGAGTCTATTTGCATTTAATTATTAAACAATACTCAATTAAGTGATAGCTTATTTAATATTTTTAAAATAGCGAAGTTTTACAAATCAACACAAAACCTAATTGATTGAACATCTAAGTAATCATTTTGGTTATTATAATACTTTGTCAAAGTATGACGGTTTATATTACATTTTCTATCAACTATAATAAGTATAACTATTAACCATTTTCACATGATATAGCGCTTTTCAATTATTTTTGATATTTAATATCAAAAAATAAAAACAAAACTATAAAAATATATATTTCCCATAAATTTTCCACCATTTCAAATTCTCCACTAACTCAATACTAGTTTAAATAATAAAAGACACTTCCTAATTTCCTTTTACGTTATTCTCATTTTATGTCACTACCTTATTTCTTTCCTATTCTATTCTCTTTTAAAAAAGATACAATATACAAAATACAAATCTTACTTACTTTAATTCAGATATTACAACTAATTTTAAAACAATAAATTTCAAGTCTCAAAACTCACCTTCATCCTCAACAACACTCGCTTATCATTCCTTGGCACTTTAGCAGGCACTGGCACTGGCACTGGCACGGGCACTGGTACAGGCACTGGCATTCGTCTGGCACCCTGACTGGCAGTATTGGCAGGCAAGTTGGCAGGAATAGACTGAGGTCCTTTGTGTAATGGTGTGTCTAGAGGTGGTGATGGCGAAGGTTTGCGGCAGTTCTGTTTTTTATTAAAATATTATTTTATCATATTTAGTATTTTTTGATAGGAGAGTAAGATTAAGAGAATTTGTGGTGGCTCAGTAATTTTGTTTTCAGATTCAGTTAGAAACATTATAGATAGTTCGTTATGGAGTTTAATAATTCCAATAAGATATTTTTATATGTATCTTTCAGGTAAAAAAACATTTAAGTAATATAAGTACAGTAAATACAGGTTTGCGGAACGGAAATGTTGGAAGAGAATGGAGTGTATTAACACTAGATTCTCTGGTTCCCTCTGCCTACCCCGCTATATGTGGGACACAGCGTGAAGTTAAAAAAAAAATACAGGTGAAACTTCCACTTAAAAATATCTGTCTTGAAAAGTATGCATTTACGATTTATTAATTCATTAACGTCTAGCACGAAAATATTCAATAAAAACATTCGACTGTTTATTCCTACTTATTTTGGAATTGAAAAATCATCGCATATTCCATATTCTTCTTTATAAATGTTACTAAATATTTAGCAACAATTCTCACTCCTGTAGAAGTAAAAGATATTTTTAAGATATTTTGGTATTTTTTTATTAGCAAAAATACCAAAATATAAGTTATTTAATAATAAAAGTAGTGAATTTTGCACAGAAAGCTGTCAGGCGCGGGTCCCGCGACGGCCACGCAGGCGGGGTGGTAGAGGCACAGGCACGCCGCGCACGCCAGCGACGGCACCGCGCCGCCGCGACCGCACGACATCGAGCACGGCTGCTGCGGATCGACGGGCCACCTTTGCCAGTGTTTGGGGAAAGTGCGGTGGTAGGTGGCGGTTACGAGAATAGGCCTACGAGTACACTTAGCCCCTTCATAGTGCACGACTTGTGATCGCAAGCTTACAAAATGTAGGCTAAAGGGCCCTTGAAAAGGTAAACGAAAAATTTACATTTCTAGTATTCTATGGTGTAAGCTTAAGGCTCTTTTTAAAAATATAAACAAAAATAGTTCCTAATTATCCATGGTGCAGGACTAAGGGTCACTTTCAAATGTAGGATAGGAAATTCTTAGCATTCCACAATAAGCTTAAGAGTCCCTTGAAATAATATAAAAGAAGAAATTCATTAGCATTCCACGGCGTTGGCAGTGCAGGACTTTTTGCGATTCGGGTTGCTATTTTTAAAAAAGCTACTTAAGAATCATTACATTATTTAAATATTTAATTTTGGGCCTTCTTTGTTTATTTATTTATTTTCTTTTGAGACATAATCTATATAATTTATGTCTATTTATGTATGTATGTATGTATGTATGTATGTATGTATGTATGTATGTATATATGAATGTATGTAAGTATGTGTATATAATTATGTATTTAGTTTGTATTTTTTTAATTAACATATATTTAATTTTAATTTATTTTTTTTTAATGTAATGATTAGCACCGCCTTCCACTACTTTATACAACTAATATCCAAAGGTTGCAGCAGTGCCTGGAAGAGATCGTCTGCGGCGATGTAAGGGGCCGCCCTTATTGTACGCTATTACTACGAGTACTTCTATGTTATTTGTTTATCAGGCAATAAAGAATATTTGCATTTGTATTTGTATTTGTTAGATTTACCATGTAAATAAGTTTGAAGGCCCTTTAAAATGCATCAGCACTTCAAATGTCCAAGCTCCTCACTCTAACCAAATTTAAGCAGATTCTAATGCAATGTGGAATGCAATGACAATCCTTCCACTCTTCATTTTTTGCTTATTTTAGAAATTTCTATTGTGTTTTGGGAGATAGAAAGTTACTTTACAGCATTTTGTGTAACCAAACTAGGAAAATACCATTAAAACCTGCAACTATCCTGCTGTTTGATCATCATCCAAATATAAATATATTATTTTTTTTTTCTTTTTTTTTTTATTTTTATGGATGGACCGACGGTGCAAATTGCGAGAAAGTGGCACCGTGGTCGCCTCAGGTAAGGTTACCACCACGAATATCTACGTTCAGGCGCTGTAGATGGAAAAGCTGTTAACTCCGGGGAGACAGATGTTAATGTGGGGCAGTCCGCCATCAGAAACCAATTACATTTTGGGAGTGATGGGTGGGATAGGAGCTTCCGAGCGCCACTAGTCGGAACAAGGGATATTTTGGCGAGCCAGCCTTTGACATGATAGCGGTCAAAAGTGAGCCGACGGAGGACGTACTCCCATACCACCAAACATATAAATATTATCACAATGATATTAAAAAGTGCTGTATTACAAGGAAATAAATATAACAGCATAGAAATTTAACATAAGTAGAAAAACTAAGTATGAAGTTACAAACTTAGTTTATTGAAATTTTTCCTTAAGTTAAGCTTCTTATATTTCATACTAATATTAACTTAAATGTACCAAAAACAAAGCCTTTTTATATCATATCTCCACTATTATTACAAATGCAAAAATTATTTGAAGATAGATGAATTGAACAGATCTATGAAATTGAATAGTCATACAGTTTATCCATTAGAACAACTAATCAAAACTAATAAAAAAATTTTGTTAGGTGGTAGGAGTGTCTCTGTCCTCCGACTGAAGCCTCATGAACTTTCATTTCCATGTGTGTCAAAGACGAACCGCCAAATATCTTATGATGTTCCGGTTCGATGGCAATGTGCAAGCCAGGTTTTCCCCTCTTTCCCACCCATCCTTTCCCTAAATGTGGTGGTTCTTGGATAGTGGACTACTACATTGTCCTCCTCTCTTCCATCAGTATCCTCTAGGTTATAAACGCATCTACAACATCTCTTGGTGTTGTAGATGTTCATGGGTGAAGTTGCAACCACTTACCATCAGGTGGTCCTTCTGCCTGTTTGCCGTCCGTTAACAATAAAAAATAATAAATAATAGACTACAATTCAAACATAGCGTAAATGATCATAATATAATGAAATACTTTTCTATTATTCAAAAAACTAATTTACCTGATGATGATGCACCCCCTGCTCCCTGGCGTGTTTCTTGCGTGGCGCCCGGGACGCGCGTGCGCCGGGGTGCTGGGGTGCTGGGGGTTGCGCGGCCGCAGCGGCGGGCCCCTGCCGTACCACAGTGCCACGTTTGCGCTGTGACGCAAACAGACGCGAGGGTTGCACCGCCTACTATTGTCACCTAACCCTCGTTTGCGATCACATTGGTTTATATTTACTGACCCATTACGAACGGTCGTCGATACACCTCTTATATAGACTTCATTTTTAAATCACAAATGAATTGGTTGTTCTTTATTTTTTTTTTATAAAAATCGAAAACAATCTTATTAACCATGGTAATTAATTATATTTTTTGACATATATATATATATATATATATAGAGCAGCATATAAGAGAGCATATATATATATATATATATATATAATCATTTTTCATAACTTCTTTTCTCCCCATACACTATTTATTTTTAATAATAAAAATGTTTTTTCTTTGTAATATCGTAAAAAATCTCTTACTTAAGATTAATAATCGTAAGTAATTTCTGATATAACAATTCCTAAAAACATCAAGCATTAAATATTTCTCTATATATTCTACGACATATAAAATAAAAATTATTATAGTATATAGAATACCAAAACATCCCAAATATTCAACAAAAAATTCTAATAAAAAAAAAGTCCCTAACTGTGAACCACTCAAAAGAAACATTTAACTAAAATAAAAAATAAATTAAATATAATAGAATAATATATGAAAATATCCATACAAAAATGTCACTATTACTTTGGTTTTTTCCATGCCGAAGTTATTATTATCCGCGCTGCTGGTTGGGTTTGGGGTTTTTCTTACGGCTTGGGGTGCTTGTGCCGTTACCAAGCTAGCCGTGAACCCATAGATTTGACCTGATGAGGAGTGGAAAATATGTGCCATACATATAAAAATGGTTTCTAGATAAAGAGCGGCGTTGAGTTCCGCCACTCACCCATTTCCCTGAGTAGGAAATGATCCCACAATCAAATCCAATCCTTCTATTACGTTTACTACGAAACACTGTCCCACTGCGCCATGATGACCTCATTTTTAATCAAGTGCAAGAAGGAGAGTTGAAGGTTAAGAGAAGGAGGTTAACAGTTTGGATTTGGGTATTTTTTATATGTTGCCATTATAACTTTTTACTGATTTGAACCATTTTTTTAATTCTATTTTATGCTTATATGCATATAAGCATATTGCTTCTTATTAAAATTTAGTTAAAATATGACTCTATTTATCAGTTTTAGAGTTAATCATTATTGCATTTTTTAGTTCTTTCTTAAAGTCGATTTTTTGGTAAAATCTTAATTATCCAAATATACCACTTTAACATACAAACATAACACAAAATATTTTTAATCTCAAATATCTTACCTTTAATCTGAAGTGGCGTGATCAGGCGGCCGAAGTTCCCAGACTGGCTCCTTTGGGCGGTTTCGGTTTGGGTGTCCTCTTACCATCCACTGTGGGCGGCGCCGGCGCTGGCACTGGCGATTCCACACGACGCATTACTTTTGCATCTCTGTAAATAAAATAATAATTTGCAAATTAAAATTTTATATTTACTTTAAACAAGAAAATAAAAAATATGACAACACACTATGTAAAAATATTCAGGCTCCTCATCAGATTCGAACATATGTGCAAAATACTAGTAAGTCGAACTTCTAGAGATTATTAGGTACTTCTCAGCTGTGATGTAAGTCAATTTTTTTTTTTTTGTATTTACATATGTGGTCCAATATTCATTGTATATTTAAAAATGTGCCTACCGAATAATTTCTTTTCCGATCATCAATGTACCTAGAGGTTCTTTGAAGAACGAGAAGCTTTCTTTAATGTTAAACCAATAAAGTGCCTGATAAATCGCTCAGCAACTCAAAAGAAAAAAGAAAAACATTTATTTTTTTTTTATTTATATCTAATAAAAGTTATTAAAAAAAAAAAAAAAGAAAGCATATTTTCTTAGGCGTCACGTTTTTTTTTTTTTTTTTTGGCGGATACCGGATGGCAAACGAGCAGAAGGACCGCCTGATGGTGGTGTAAGGTTACCGCTCATGAACATCTACAACACAAGAGATGTACCAGAAGCGTTGCCAACCTAGAGGATACAGATGGAAAGGGGTGATAATGTAGTAGTCCGTTATCGGAACCACCATTTTGGGAAAAGCGATGGTGGGAAAGGGAAAACCTGGCTTACAAGCCATCGAACCGGAACACATCATAAGATATTTGGCGGTTCGTCTTTGACATGATAGTGGTCGCGAGCCAGACGGAGGACGAACCTCCTACCACCAAACGAAAGGCTCTACGTGTCTACTGCATATAGCAGTATGGATAGGAAAAATATTTTTTTATGACACTATATTTCATTTTCCTCTGAATTTAGGACTATGTGTATTAGTGGTGTAACCCAAAGCCTAGCTTTGTCTAATTAGACTAGGGTAGCAAAGCTAATTTAATATTTTTAAATATATTTAATGCCCTGACTGGGATTCGAACCTATAACAATCGCGTGCACTGCTGTTAATATTTAATAGAGTATAATATCAACATTTTATGTTAAAAAGTGTAATTTAAAAGCCACGTCAATCAAATTTATCAACGTAAAGCATTACAAATTGCAATAAATTTTTTTTACATTTATAAATACCTATTATAAATGCTTTATGAAAAATAACATTTCTTTATTATTGTATAAAATACTAGACCTGATAACGCGTAAAGTTTCCGTTGCTTAGCAACTCCTATGTCACTTAAATACAAAAGTATATTTCTAATGTATCTATTAAATATTATAATTATAATTAAAAAAAAATCTCTATTATTTATAATTTACTATAATGTATATTAAAGGAGATAAAATTAAACAAAAAGAAAACTATACGATGAGACCAGTCGTGGCGCGGAGGCACAAAATATGTGCGACAGGTTGTCGGTTCAATTCCTACTCCAAGCCATGAAAATATTAAGTAATATTATGTATATTCATTTTCTCGCCCTGGTAACAAAGCAAAGCGCGGTGTTGAGTTCCGCTACCCAGCACGCAATGCTTCAATTCGGTTCAAGTTTCCCACTTTCCAGGAAATGTTAAGAAAATGGAGTGTCTTAACTAGGTTCTCAGGTTCCCTCTCCCTGCTACAGTGTGAAGCTAAACTAAAAAAATAAGTGAACCTTCATAAAAGTAGACGAGAGAATGAAGTCAATATGAAAGTGTCACGAGTATTATATTACATATAAGATAACTGTAAGGATTATTTGCTTGAAGTACCAGGACTTCATAATTGAATATGATGTTGTTGTTTTCATAAGCATTTATTATCTGTTTCCTTAAACAATGCATTTAATTAAGATAAATAAAGAAAAGAAATTAATTAAAATATTTGTTATTTAGTGCACAAAATTATCTAAAAAGTACCAGGAAACCATATTCAATGAGAAGATCTAACCGTCAATAATTAAATAGGCCTAATGAATAAATCTTGTCATCTCTTTCTTTCTAACTCAATAAGAAAGAGATCGATATATGTATATTTCTGTCTCATTCTCACCTACATATTTTTGTACTTGTGTCTCTTACCTGTCGTTTTTTTCGTAGCATTCTGTTTGAAATCACAACGATTCTTAAGAAGTTTCACTTAACAAAAATACAATAAACCTCCTTCACAACCATACCTCCCTAGTAGACCTGAGCTTCTTCCCGTGCGGCGTATAGTAGTATATGTCGGCGTGCCGGCGCGCAGTCGCGTCGTGTCCGGCGGCGGGCGCGGTCGCGCGGTACACGAGCTCGCGCCGCCAGCCGCGCTCCAGCGGCACGCGCAGCAGCGGCGACGACATCTCCACTGTGGCGCGACGACCGCGCGTCGCCGGGGATGAGGACGCCTGGAGACGACACCGACAATTTAAAATACAGAGCCAGACGGAGAACAAAACATTTTTAGAAAACATATAATAGTTTCATAACTGCCATCAGTGGACAACAACTATAATCAGTTTGGTTTAAAATTATTATGATGATTAGGATTTATTTAAAATTAAATTACTTTTATTATGACAGCTATATTTTATATTATACTATAGTATACTTTATATCGAAAACACTTTTCCTAATATAAAAAAGGGGCTATATGTGAAACTAAGACACCTATTTTTCAAAATAGCGCACAATCTTATAAGTCTAAAAATGGCGCGAAACCGCCAGGTGGTATAACTTTCAAATGACTGCACCAAATTGGATAAATCTGACAGGGTTTAATATGACAGACAAAGAATTGTAGGAAAAAAATAAAGATTTAAAATTATAATAAGCTAATAAATATAAAAATAGAATAACAACTTACGTCTGTAGATATAGCGCCATCACCGTCAGATCTAGACGATAAAGCCGATGACGGTCGTGATCCATCTAAGGAAGAAACAGCATAATTTAACAAAATTTGTTAACTGCCAAAAACAAAAACAATATTTGTCACTTCCCGCCCAAATAAACCAAGAAAAGAAAAATATTTCAAACATAAACAATTAAAAAAGTGGAATTTGTACCCACGACCCTTCATAATATTATTGTTACTCTTATTAATCCATATATATAAAACGCTTAAGTTACTAAGTGACTGACAGACAACGTAGAAATAGAAAGCTGAAATTTAGCATATAGACTCCTTAGGGAGTGTAGGGGAGCATTATGAAAGAATTATTTGAAATGCTTACATAAAAATGGGGAAAAACGGGTTTTTAAGTTTTTTTTTTTAAGCAAACCAAGTCGCGGGAAACAACTAGTGAACTAATAAATAACTAAACAATAGAAATATTCGTATAATATAATACTACAATACAATACCTTAAATCAATGAGTCAGCATACTGTACTAAAGTGAACTTAAAAGTAATAAATAAAAAAAAGACAACATACATACAGTCATACATGCATACTGATGAATATACATATAGTATTTATGTATATACGTTGTTCTTAACATAGGAGGCATAGTGGTGCTGTGGCTGTCTGCACAGTTAGTCGTGGGTTCAATCTCTGGTAAGGAGGATGATTATATTTAGATTATCTTCATTTCTCCACTCTGGTAAGGCAAAGCAATGTGATTATTTCCACCAACACGCAATATCTCGATGTCGAGCGGAATGTAGAGAACAGAGTGTCTTGACACAGTAATATCTAACTACCGTGCTATGATGGAAAAAGCGTGAAGCTGAAAATAAAAACAGACAGACATGTGAACAAACTGACAAACATACTGACATACAATATATGTATGAAACTTACAAACATTCAAGCACACACACACACACACACTCCCAAACACACAAAACCTTACCAATAAACTGCCAACATCATTAAAAAACAAACATACATACACACATATCTAAGATTCCTCACCAGTGGGCTGCCGCTGTCTTTTGGCCGGCTTGACATCTTCGTCAGAGAAGCTCCTCACAAACGCCGAGACCTCCGCCTCAAGATGTTCAGACCACTTGGCATCCACCCTATACCCACCTGTGTCCTGGCGCGCTCGCTTACTGGCCCTGAGAGCAGGGGACGCCATCACTGTGCGCACTGGTGTGTAGGACTTCACAGCCGCTGTCACTTCAGCTTCTAGACGTTCTGGAATTAATTGATATTTGTTAGCATCTGCATATATTTACTTTTAATGTAGTGTAAACCCACCCACGACAAATCTGATTATACAAATTGTGCTTCATTTTCATAGAACAAAACTTTTTCAAAGAAATGATTAAGATTTTACAAAAAAAAAAAGTGAGATTATTATGAATACATTATAAGTAAATATGATGTTAACTCAAAAAGTAATAATTATTAACTTTCTCCTTCCCTTTCATGAAGTCTGTTAGAAAAGATACTCGCTTTATTCAAATTCATGTCAGATTCTGTCTTCGACGGACAGAATGTAACTTATGGAGTGATTGATCACTAGACTCTCTCTTTTTTGCATGTTAAACTAAGTACACAACCTTATGTTAAGTTTTTATTACCAATTATATTTTGAATATACTTTGATATATAAATATATAAATATATTTATCATAGGTTAAAAACTTTTTTGATATAACCATTAGTATCAAAACTACTGCAAAAATATATATATCAATAAACAGTAAACCAGTTCAATTAACGTTGTTTGTGTCTCATATAGTTAGTTACAAGCTACAAAAAATAAGGGGAAAATATTATGCACCCATTTTTCTCTTCAATCCAGTTCTACTAAATACTTATAAATTTAATAAAACTGTAGACCAATGGAAAGTTCATAAAACAAACACAACAACCAAAATAAACACACACAAATAAACTATCCCATATTAAAATATAAAAAAAATTAAATATAAATAGTGAGTTGGAACAGCCCAGAACAACTAATTTACTATAAGGGACATATTTTACTTAAAAAGTGCAATAATCCCATTCTCTTACCTAATACTTGACAATATCCAGTCAAGTTGTTGCATTCAACAAGATCGAACCCTTTAAAACCATCGTCACTAGACGTGGAGGTTCTCCGTTTTACCCTTCTGTCCTCTTCTGGTAGGCATGGAATAACAATAAAACTATTTTCATAAATTGAGGTAATATAATAACTATGCTTCATGAAGATAGCAATTATAAAACTTATTTGCACAGAAAAAGTTGATAGAAATATATATATAATTAAAAACCACTTACCAATAATTCGGCTATAATCGGCCAAATCACTCTTCTCAGTACCATCAAAACCTTTGAAATCTTCTGCGTCCCCATCACTGAATGCTGTAGAAGCTCTCCTTTTAATGCCTCTGAATATTTCTGTTTCCGTATTTGGCTGTTCAACTGCTGGCTCATCCTCTTCAGGTACTTCTTCTTTAAGTTCAGGCTTTTCATCCAAAGGCTCATCAGCAGTTTCAGCTATATTTTTTTTTATTTCAGGTTTTTCTGTTTCCTCAGGTTCATCTAAGATAGTTAAAAAATAAATATTATTTAAAAAACAAATGTTCATTATTGTTAGGTACATGAAAGAAAATATTCGTTATTATTATCAAACTTTTTTTTGTATACAATATATTGTAAACTTTTTGTTTTCTAATTCAGACAAAATGCTTTCACTTTTCATATTTAACATTACTCGATAGGACACACCATGTTAAAATACAACAGAGCTACAATTTTTTGTCATCGGTAGTTGAAACACACAAACATATTGAATAAAGAATAAAATAAATAAATAAATATTGCAAAGGAACAAGTAAAATCCACAAACTACAGTACTGTTCTCATAACAAAGGTCATTGTCTAATTTATCTGTCGACTATACTATATATGTTTCAGCAATATTACAATAGTGCTGGCAATTGTGATATAATATATTTATTTATTTTACACAATCTGTATATAAAAGTACTTTTTATTATAGATTTTAATAAATAATAAATAGAACTAAATAAATGATGATAGGTATTATTTTAAGGAATTGGAAAAACACCGAACACACCAAATTAAGAGACACCTAATGTCAAAATATTCCATTCTTAACTTTCCGCCAAGTTTGAGATATTAGATGTTTGATGGCAGAACTCAATGGATTGTCATACCAAAGAAAGAGAAATAAAAATATTTGATATAGGATAATTTGCATGAGTGAGAATCAAATCCACAACCACTCACATTTACAATCAGACTTTTACACTACAACAAAGTGATGAAAAATATAAAACAGATTTATAATAATTAAGTATAAAATAAGTCATTTAATATGCAATTCCTCAAACTTTTGACTTTTTGACTAGCAAGCGGTGAACAGTGTTTTGACACTAGATGAAGCAGATTTTTGCCGTAAATTAATATCTTTTTTAGGACAGGAGGCTGATATTGAATAAGCATTGATAGTTGCAAAACACAAAGCAATTTTTACACTGCTATTTAAACATGACTCATGCAATAGAAAGTTATTACAGATTTTCTACTGAATTGCTATATTTGATAAAAGTATAAATAAGTGTCAAAAATATAAAAACGGCAAGTCATATAACATGTAATTCGCAGTAAGAAGTCATTAATGATTATTTCTTTAACATAAAATTTTACTAATAATATTTTATAATTAAGTCTATATTAATAAAATATATAATTTTATCTAGCGCAGAAGCATTTTTATTTATAATTTCTAGAATATATTCAACTTCTATGCTTTATGGACTATAAGGCACCATTTTATAAAAGAAAACCCATAAGAAAAAATCATACATATTAATCATAAAATGCTGACATTGACAAATACATATTATTTCAATTGAAAACATATTTTTAAAATGGTTTCAACAATAAATCATATATCATGCGTTTTATTAATGAAGCAGCTATTAATAAAGTATTAACTTAAAGTTGATGAACTTTACTTCAGTATAAATATGATGACATGTAACTAGTCTAGTTTATTTCAGATAGATGCACATTTGATAGATGAATTAATTTCTTATATTACATTCCATCTAAAAAGATTTTTTAAATGCAAAGAGCGTTACAATAAGGTTACTATAAAAATTATATAGGTTAAGAGAAGAGAATACAAATACATGTTATATTTATATTTAATGTCAACACTCTTGATAAGAGGTTATGTGAAAGTCATATTACCTTCGTTAGGCTTAGGCAACGCTTCTTCTTCAGCAACAGATGCTTCCGCTGCAGGCTCTGAAGCACTCGCTGTATCCATAACTTCAGTTTCAGTCTCTTCACTAATTACTTTAGTTTCTTCGTGTGATGCGTTATCTCCCACCGCCATTTCATCCGACATTGTCAAATCTAAATATACTACAGAGATCCACTGTCAGAGCGTAAATAACCACATAACAATACGTTACGACACTTCACTGTTCCACCCCACAAATTATCAGAATTTGTGCGCGTCACAACGTAGATTTCCCGCTATATTACTTGAGAAAAAAAATATTGTTTTAATACTTTGAAATAATAACCGACGTATATAATTTATATCACTGATTTTTTAGAACATATTATCATACCAAATTGCACGTAAATAAATGTGGATTTAGGAAAAACGGCCAAAATATATGAAATTCAAGTCCAAATACAATTTGTAAAGGAAAATGTCGGTCATAAACAACATCCGCTCCGACGACGCCACACTGTTTCTCTATGATCTAGTTCTACTATTTTGTCTATGTATTTTAGATATTAAAACAAAACAAAATAAAATATTTTAAGCTCTTAGTGCCTTATTTTAGCTTGATATTTGAATAGAAAAGTTTTAGCATATTTTTTAGTTAATACTTTATGCTTGTAG
Source organism: Philaethria dido (assembly GCA_033558755.1). Lineage (NCBI taxonomy): Eukaryota > Metazoa > Arthropoda > Insecta > Lepidoptera > Nymphalidae > Philaethria > Philaethria dido. The sequence goes on from JAKGSA010000665.1 coordinate 135,360, forward strand.
ATCTAGATACATCTGAACAATAAATATTTGTTTATTATTATCTATGATATATACTAAAACCATAATCTGTGGTAGATAATTATCAAGAGGTGTAATTTAAAATCTAAATATTGTTTTATAATTATAGTGTTCGGACATTACAAAACAAATAAAAATTATAATACAGGTTGCAATAACATCATTCCATTCGTAGTAGTAGCATATTTTCCTTGACTCAAGTTATAAAATTTACGATGAACTCCTCTTATCAAATAAAAATCCATTTCATTCCCATAAGTAATTTTTTTTATAATCAAAATTCGTTTCAGCTAATTTATCCGGTGGCAAAAGATTATATTACGTTTCTTCATCTTGCCATTCTAAATATAGATATACGCGCCTGTACTAAGACGGCCACTTGCAAAAAAATTACTTACTCTCTTCAGATATTTCTCCTTTCAAATACAGATATTACTAGTCATTATATTGCAAGCATTGTAATATTACGTATAAAGTAGTTTATCAGCAATATATATCGCTGATAACCCATTCGATGTTTAGCTTTACTCATCGCCGATATTCGATATAGTTTGCGGTAGGAGGTTCGTCCTCCGTCTGGCCTTCTGCGACCACTATCATGTCAAAGGACGACCGCCAAATATCTTATGATGTGTTCCGGTTCGATGGCATGTAAGCCGTGGTTTTCCTCTTTCCTCCCACTCCAAAAAAAAAAAAATAAAAAAAAAAATAAAAAAAAAAAACGCTCAACAGATGGCGTTATCTACATTTATTCAATTACTGAATCGCGATGGCAAGATATTCTCGTGTTTCATGACGTCCCCTAGTTTTCAAAGTTTGGGTATCGCTTCTCGGCCTTTTGGCTAAGATCAAAGTGTAGTATCTGTTCTTTTCAGCTTAATATCTGAAAGTTCCCGCACTGCGGGACCAGTATATTAAACTGATTTTTGTAAGCTGACGGGATGTTAGGGGCTCGCTCCACTCCTGTCACGGGTCGGCCCGGCATTGCAGTGCCGCCGGGATCGGCCCATATAAAACTTTGAAATATTTAGAGAGCTATTACTGTGTCCTGTTGCTCGTCTGCAGTATATCGCTGTTCTTTCATTTTAAAAATGACTCTACTCCTAGTACTTTAAGTAATAAAAAAAAATCTTTTTTTATTACTTAAAGTATTAAAAAAAAATTTTTTATTTATTAGCATATTTTTTATAGCATTAGCAAGTTTTATTTATATATTAATAATATAGTAAAATACGAAAACTGAAATGGGGAATTGGATTTGGACATATTATGAGAACGATTAAAGAGAAATGGACAAAAGATGTAATAGAATGGTACCCTAGAGATAGGAAAAGGCAAAAAGGACGTCAAATAAAAAGATGGGAGGGATTTACCAAAAGGATGGAGACGAGTTGCTAAAAACAGAGAGGATTGGAATTTAATGGAGGAGGTATGTCAAGAGACATCCTGATCAACAAACTGGCTGCTGATAAAAGAAAAATATATTTATATAAGAAAATTATTGTATCATGGTCAGAGAATAAAGGCTATTATTATTATTAATATAGTAGGGATTAGGCTAAAGTCCTAGTTGTGCCTTATCACGTTCATACCGACATGTACCTCTAGTACCCGCACTACACTAAGCAGATAGTCAAGAATTTTTATTTTAAAGTCAGATTTTTGGACGCTCAATGGTCGATTATAACACGTTCATTTCTCCAGGTTCGATTTTAACAGGTTCATACCGGTGTACCCCCGATGATAGAAAAAAAAAGTGTGGGGGCCATCGGCTGTACGTGAAGGCGTGAACGTAACATAAAAGTTGCCTTAACCACAGCACGTGTATCATAAGTTACAGGCCACTTTACACATACGCGTTTGTCTAACACACGTGTCAAGGAACGTCAAAATTTTTCACGTCAAACCAAAAATTTGCTATAAATAATAATAAATGCTAAAATTTCAGTGAAATACAAAACCAAATATTTAGAAAGAAATCCATACAAATAAAATACATCAAGATTTAGGTAATAAAAGTGATAAAAAAATGCAGAAGTCCAACTAAGCAGTTCCCTCCTGCTAAGCACAAAAGTCTGGTTCGGTGACGAGGATGGCAGCCCAACGCAGATAGTGCAAAACGGCCTGGCGGAGTTGGCGAACCAGCAAGACAAGGTGATGGCCCAGGGCGACGGTAGAGGGCGCGTGCAGTTACCGTCGGCCAGACACTGCATCCAATCGTTCCTCTGATCGTAGCGGTACTCCGTTCCATTGGAATAAGGAACGAGCGGACGAGAGAGTGCGTCTGTGTATGCGCGCACACTTACGTACTATAACATATTCCCGCGCAGATGACACCTGGCAAATCAGTGTGTCGCCGTCGACGGATACGTCTAGGAGGACATCATCATCACTTGGTAGCTGTATACTAGGTGCTTATAAATAATGGGTACAAAAATACAAATCACTTCATACACAAAAACAGACTTAGTTGGAAGGTGTAAATGGTTTTATAGACCTCTCACTCCCTGTTGGTAAAAGGGAAAGGAAAAGATAATAAAAAACACAGAAAATCAAAATTACAAAATCTATTTATTCCTTTTCTTAGGCGCCTGCGGTTTACCAAACGTCTTACCTTTCGGTTTACCTTTCATAGGCTTACCTTTACCTTTCGGGACACTCCTTCCATTTTGTATAGGCTTACCTTTCTGAACTCTATTGGCATCATATCTTAAACGTTTAGTCGACGCTTTAGAAGTATCAGTAAGATCATTTGCAAAGTTACTCTGTTTTTTCCGTTTATTATTTGTATTGTTTTTATTTCTATTTTGTGCTGGTCTGTCATCGTCATCATCCACAGCGCGTATTCTACGCAACTTCTTCTTACCTTTCGCCATTCTTGATTGTAATAACGCAACCTGTAAAAAAAACAAATACAATAAGCATTTGCTCAAAACTAAACATTCTTAAAATATAAAAGGAAAGAGCGGTATTTGTACCTAAAACAGAGTTCAGTCAGCATTCATTCTGTCAGCTATGGCCTACTGCGACACAGTAGCGGATATAAATGTTACAAGCAAACTAAAGTGTCATCCTGCTAATATTAAAAATGCGACTGATTGTAAACATAATAGTGGTAATTGCGATTCCTATTACAAAATGGTTATAATTAATTTATATTTTTTATTCATTAAAATTGTTTTCACTTCCCCGCTTTCCTAAGACAAAGCGAAGAATGTAGTGTCCAGACTCAATACGAGAAAAACCATAAAGTTGCTTTCCTAAGTCAATCTTTTTAATACTATTAATATAAATATAGTATATAAATATGGTTGGCACATTTAATTTAAAAATAAAATTATTTTTTATTATCTTTTTTTTAGGTACTTCACACTAGATTTATAAGACACATAGAACTCTATATATATTTTTTTGAAATTTTAAAGCTTTAACACTACACTTAGGAAACCAAAAACATTTTTAAAAAAACAACAAAAATAAGTTGTAATAAGCGACGCAGCCGGATGTAAAACGCATGGCTTAGTGGTCAGGGCGCTTGGACGGTTTCCAAGTAGCGCGGGTTCGAGTGCCGCGTATAAAAAAAAAAATATACATTTTCTAAACTCTATATATTTCCTAAGATAATCCAGTTTTTATAATTTAAACTTAAGCTCACCTTTTCCATCTCATGTTTAACTCTTTCCTCCGCAGTGTCCTTAGGAGTGTGTTTCGTTTGTTTCTTTTTCTTCTTCTTGTTGTCGTCATCGGAGTCATCGTCGTGCTTTCGTTTTTTACCTTTTTGAATTTTATCTGCTGTAAAATTAAAAAAAAATATATTTTTATTAGACAGTACAAGTTTCAGCCTTTAAATTGTATTTTTATATTACAGCTACTATTATGAATATGTTACAAAGATTTATTATTATTTTGTTATCTATATTAATTGGACGAAAGCAAAATTTACTTTAGTTATTTTACGTTTATTACTTTTAAAATATAATCATATTTCTTTCTTTTATTTGACTTTTCAATCATTAAATGGCAATTCCGAAACATTTATGACCAGAACATTGTTTTGTTTTATTTTTCTTTACCAGTGAAAAATGAGCTTTATAATACAGATTACTAGGGCGGAGAATTGAAAATAAATTTAAATATAATCATTACCCCGAGTGAGAATCGAACCCAGTAACCTATCGCGTTTAAAATGAGACTGTCACATTAGGCCACGATGGCATCTTGAACAAAGATTAAAACAAACAATCTTTACAACTAACCTTTCCCCGGATGTTTAGTTAAAGCCAATCGTTCCTTCTCTTCTTTCTTCTGCTTAGGTGTTTGGAACCATTCGTGTTGACGTTTCACCTCGAACTTGGGACCATCCTCCTTTTTAATTGCACCTTCCAGTTTCCCAGTTTGTTTCTCCATTTTCTTCAATTGTTTTTCCGCGTATTCTTCATCTAAGATGGTAGCTGTAAAAAATCATGCAATTGTTAATTTTTGATTAAATAATTATAATATTTTTTTAAAGTGTTATTTACGTATTTAGGAAAAGAAAATTTTTTTTTGAAAACATAGCGGGAATCGAACCTGCGTCTCTTGGAAACCGTGTATAAGTGCTGCAACTAATTAAGCTATATGTTTTTATTGAACTACGTCAAAATTCTTACACACATGTTGCAATTTATTTTTGTTCTTAGCATCTATTTAGGAAGTAAGAAGTTTTTACAGTTTTCCGCTATTAAAATAATACAGAGGCAATCGCGGAAGTTGGGAGCTCGATTCCATTCTGGCGAATAATTATATTTCAAATATTTTTCTGTTTTGGTTAAGACAAAGAGACACAAAGTTCCCTCTGCCTAACTTGCTAAGCGGAACAAAACATAAAACTTTCTAGAGGATTATTTTTACAAATAATCTATTTATGTAATGTTATTATTCCCTTTGACTACCCGCTATGGAATAAGCGTGAAGTTAAGTCAGTAAGTTTTTTTTTTTTTTTTTTTTTTATGGATAACGGATGGCCAAACGAGCAGAAGGACCACCTGATGGTAAGTGGATACCTTCGCCCATGAACATCTACAACTTACCAGAATGTTGTAGATGCGTTATAACCTAGAGGATACAGATGGAAGAGGAGGGACAATGTAGTATTCCGTTCTCCAACCACAACATTTTGAAGGATGGTGGGAATGGGAAAACCTGAGCACATGCCATCCCGAACCGGAACACATCATAAGATATTTGGCGGTTCGTCTTTGACATGATAGTGGTCGCGAGCCAGACGGAGGACGAATCTCTCACTACCACCAAAGTATAATTAAGTCGATAGTAAGTATAACACTTGTCTAAAATGTTAGAACAAAAAGCACAAGTAAAACATGTCTCACCAATCTCCATTTCCAGTTTCCCCAACTTTTTCCCCTATACTTGGCGACTATATCTGGCGGGACCTGTCTGGATTTAACAGGTCGTCTTGCACGTCGCACTATCGCCTTCACGAGCGCGCGCTCCGCCTCGCCCGCTAACGATACTGACACACCCGCACGACCCGCTCGGGCTGTTCTACCTACCTGTATAAGCAATTATATATTTTATGGGGTTTATAATCTTGTATGCCACCATCATTCAACAAATCTGCTCATCATAACTGAACACAAAAAAGTAGAGCTTATGTTAGTTTTTGTAGAGAAATATTCTTTAGAATTTGTGATTTCCAACCGGATGCAACGGAAAAAACGACAGGTAAGAACACAAACAAAAAAACGCGTACAGGTGAGAATATGAGATAGAAATAGATATATATTTAATTTATACTATTTTTTGTAAATATATCGTTTATCTCTTTCTTATAGAGTTAGAAAAAAAAAGATGCCAAGATTTTATTTGTCCTTATATATTTGTCGGCAGGGCCGTATTATTAACCTCGTCATCCAACATAGTGGGCGTATAAAATGGGTAATCGAACAAAGAGACAAAGAGAACACAATTAACAGAAACACAATTCACAATTTTATGAACACGGTTATAACTAAACGTAGGTAACAGTTTCTAGCTTGGAGGAGAACCGATCCCGACGACGACCAAATGGTAAGTCCCTCTTGGTCCGACGTCACCCCACACCGGCTGAGCTCTGTTGTAGCACGAGCCAATCCTGCAACACTGCGACGGTGGTGCCATCCACTGCCCGGGGCTGCATTGCTTCGTTCAGTTATCGGTCCGTACTAATAACCGTCTCCGACATATTTATGTCTAAGGTCATATAAAATTATATCTTCTCAAATAAAAAGAAGATATAACAATTGCTGTTATGCTTATAGATCATTTATTTTAGAGACACCAACTTCGCAAATCAATGTTAAAGTCCTTACGATTTAAGTGGGTTTAAATTTTTTTTTTTTGAATAATTTTTTTTTTTTTTTTTTTTCGACTGTGGTATGCTGTTGGCCCTGTTGGCCTCGACGGCGTCACCATGGGTTTTAATGGGGGGCCGAGCTTGAGCTCTGACCCTGGCTTGTAGCACTCCTCGGGAGGAGGACCATCAACTTAGAACTGGTGTCACAGGGCGCCTCCTGCGGGGAATGAACCTCGGCCCCACGAGCACTGCTTGTAATTGAAGAGGACTTTGCTTTCGCTCGGCGAGCTTGAAAGCCTACTGGGTAGGGCGTCTGATGCCCTGTTTGACTTTAGTGGCGACCGGTCGCACCGGGCGTGTGATCGAGCCGTAGAAAGTAAGGACACTCGTCTCCCACCGGCGGGGACGGTGTTTGTGTCGTGCGTCTGCAGTGTGTTGGATCCTACACCTTTATGTTGCGGATCGTTCGCGGAAGTATCAATCAGGGAGATTAATATTGTTTTATCATAAATCATTTATACTGTAGGTGTAAGACTGGCATACCGTTTTTTACGGCTGCATTCTGTTCTTAATATTAAATTTTTCTTATTTTTATTATACAAAAAGCTATGTTGCTAATTTAAATAAATAGATAAAATAAATATAAAAAAAGACGGTTTCTGAATTTAACATATAGATTTCATACAAAACTCAAACTTTTCCACCAAGTACTAATACAATGATAATATTACCAACAAAAAACACATAAAAACTCACCCTATGTATATAATGTTCCAAAGTGGCAGGCAAGGTGAAATTCAGCACAGTCTTAACCCCCGGGATATCCAACCCTCGAGCAGCCACGTCGGTCGCTACCAATACATCCACTTGTTCATCTTTGAACCTCTTTAAGGAGTCCAAGCGTTGAGGCTGGTTGAGAGCACCATGGAGTTCTGCTACCTATTCATTTATTTAGGACAATTTATAAAATATATACTAATATATGTATTTTATAATTATTTGCTAAGTGTCGTTTTACTTATAAGTTGCAACCATATAATATAGTAAGAGAAACTTGTTTGGTGGTAGGAGGTTCGTCCTCCGTCTGGCTCGCGACCACTATCATGTCAAAGACGAACCGCCAAATATCTTATGATGTGTTCCGGTTCGATGGCATGTAAGCCAGGTTTTCCCATTCCCACCCATCCTTTCCCCAAAATGTGGTGGTTATGAGAACGGAATACATTGTCCTCCTCTTCCATCTGTATCCTCTAGGTTGGCAACGCATCTACAACATCTCTGGTGTTGTAGATGTTCATGGGCGAAGGTAACCACTTACCATCAGGTGGTCCTTCTGCTCGTTTGCCATCCGTTATCCATAAAAAAAAAAAAAAAAATACAACACTCAACTTTACAAATCATTCAAGTAGCTAAAAAAACTAGCGGAACGCTTCATCTCCCATAAATAATCAGGGTAGTCAGGGAAAATCTATTCTCAAAACATTGTGCAAGCAACACTACGATTAAAATACCTAAATAAATTTTTGAATTTGTTTTATCAAACAACTTAATTAAAAAAAAGAGGCCATCATGGCACAGTGAACAGCGGTTGAATGGATGGTTGCGAGTTCGATCCTCACTGGGCAGAAACATTATATTTAAATTATCTTCATTTCATCGCATCCATTTCTCATTGTGCAACCCGCAGCGTTGAACTCCGCTACGCAAAACGTCTTGATATTACGACTCTGACTATCCTGGTATACGAGGAAAGGCGATTTTATAACAATGTAGCAAAACTTAGGTGCACACAAATTTATTGATAAGATCTGCATGTGTTTTAGTGTAGCGTCTCTATACCCACTTTGAAAGTGTAGCAACACCATGTTTGAGTGTTGCCACTGCGTTGGAAATGGGCATTTAATATTTAATAATAAAGTCAAAATAAATTTATTTATATATATATATAGTTCAAATTTATTACAATTACAGAATATACGTCATAAGAATAAAAGGTATATTTTTTTTTTTTTTTTTATGGATAACGGATAGCAAACGAGCAGAAGGACCACCTGATGGTAGGTGGTTACCTTCGTCCATGGACACCTACAAAACCAGAGATGTTGTAGATGCGTTGCCAACCTAGAGGATACAGATGGAAGGGGAGAACAATGTAGTAGTCCGCTATCGGAACCACCACATTTTGGGGAAAAGGTGGGTAGGAAAGAGGAAAAACCTGGCTTACATGCCATCGAACCGGAACACATCATAAGATATTTGGCGGTTCGTCTTTGACATGACAGTGGTCGCGAGCCAGACGGAGGACGAACCTCCTACCACCAATTACAGAATATACGTCATAAGAATAAAAGGTATATGCTTATATCATCTCAATCAGACATAGAACAACCTATTAAATTTATTCCACAGGTTTTAACCCACAATGACACAATGACATTAAGTAAAATCTTGCAAAAAAAACTAAGTTATAAATGTACTAAGTTAGACAAATAACAATTACACATGCATCAGAAATTATTATGAAATGTTGAAATTATATTCAATTTTCCCACTTTATCTTACCAAGCGAGGCGTTTACGCTAGGTAACACGTAATATCTAAGATTGGGCAGAAAGTGGAGAAATTAGTCTCTTGACGCTTGGTTCTCTCTGTCTACCCTGCTATACAGGCAAAAGCGTGAAGCTGCAAAGACATTTTTAATACCTTAATCCCCAACAATCCCAACGCCACGTGTAGTCTGTGCGCCTGCTTCTTGGTCTGCACAAAGATGACGGCCCTGTCCCTGAACGTACGACAGACTAACGCTGCCAATATCGCCTCACGATCCGATTCACGCTCTTTACGTATCCTATAAACAAGTAATAATACTTGAACTTTATTAAAAATAAGAAAATTATTTAATAAAAACTATTTAAGGCCATTGTATAGCAAAGGAACAGCATTTGACTATAAAAACGCGAAGGTTGTGGGTTCGATTTTCAGTCGCGGAAATGATCATTGGTACACTATTGTAAACCTGTATTATATTATGCTTAAACATAGTTTAGCTGTCTAATTAATTTGCAAAAACTTTTTTTTGCATAGAAGGATTATCATCTTTGACTAGTGACAAGACACTCCATTATTTACTTTCTGGCCGAACTCCCAAATTTCTTAAAGTAGAGACATTTTAAAACTAGACAACATTGTGACTATCGGAACTGAACGCCGCGCTTTATTTTATTATAGTGATAAAATAAAAATAATTTAAATAAAATATTATATGCATAATATAGCAGCCTTACAATAAAAGTAACCTAAACACTTATTAGCAAAAGCCCATTAAAATTTTATGAAGACTACAAATTTAACTTTTAAGAGAGAAAAAACACATAAAAAACACTCATCTCACCTCACGAACTCCTGCCTCAAATTAAAAGCGACATCTTTATTAGAGTCCAAGAACAATTTGACAGGCTTATTCAAAGAGACAGCCGCCAGATCCTTAACTTCCTCACTCATAGTGGCAGAGAACAACATGGTCTGACGTTTTGGAGAACACTGACGGATGATCTCTTTCATTTGTTCCGCGAAGTATTCATCGAGCATTCTGTGGGCAAAAAAAAAAATGTTTTTATTCATTATAATTGTCATTATAAAGGTTGTTGCTGTCATTTGATTTTAATTCATCATAAGCGTGATAATATATACAATTTCAGGCTTCATTTTCAAGCCGGTAAATTAAGGGAAGCCGATGTATATTTAGGGAAGCCGGTATATATATTTAGGGGAGCCGGTAATTCTTAGAGAAGCCGATAGATTTAGGGAAACCGTGGTAATAGTATAGTATATAAAGGTATTTAGTAATTTCACTATCGAATTTTAAAGGGATGACTTTTTTTTTTAGGTCTATAAGAGATGTCGAGCTTGTTTTTTTTTTTTTGCAATCTTTATGCCCAATATTTTCTTTGCATGATCTTTTTTCTCTTTTGTATGTTCATACCTGTACTTGAAAAGTTAGGCAAACCGGTGGGAATCGAGTTGCGGACGCCTCGCCATTTCAGGGGTTGTCTGAGAGAACCTAATGTCAAGACACTCTGTTTGTCGCTTTTCGCCCAAATTTACTTTTACGGAACTGAAGACCGCGCTTTGCCTTGCCATAGTGAGGAATGAAAATAATTTATATATGAGTGAGAATAGAAACCAGAACCGGCCGCATTTGCAGGTATAAAAATTTCAAAGCCACTACGTCACGATGGCCATGAATGAATTTTAACAAATAATAATCAAATTGAAACCGTCATGGCGTAGATAAGGCAGCTGACTGCAAACTACTTCGGTTTTGGGTTTTATTTCCACCTGGGGTATGGTTATAAATAAAATTATTTTAAATTATCAACTCTACTTAGACAAAAAGTGCGACGTTAAGTTGCCCCATCACACAACAGACTCATTTATGGGATACAGGTACTGGGTAGTAAAAATACGTGATCATCTTCCTACAAAGATACCAATACTAAAAGCTGCAATTTTGAAATCACTAATCAAATAACGTAATCATTATTTCATTTACAACAATTGAAAAAAAAAATTATAAAAAAGATTCGTACCTATCAGCCTCATCCAGCACGAGAACTTCAATAGAATGCAGGCCAAAAGATGGCGTGTTCCTGATGTGGTCGATAAGTCTACCTGGAGTGGCTATTACTATGTCTGGGTTACGACGCAATACACTTTCCTGTTCACAAAGAGAAAAGAATACAAATAAGGTTATAAATATAACACAATATTAATTAAAATATTGGTAAGTTTTGATTTTGTTAAATAACTAGTAATAATAACTTTTTTTTTACTTTCAAATTAAATTATTTTATTTCTCATCTTAACTGACTAATTCGTGCAGGAAGCGGACGGAATGTCTTGACATTGAATCGTCTCAACATACTAAGCGAGATAAAGCATAAAGCTGTTTTTTTAAAGAATGTAACACATTTGGTCAATATTTTGCTGTCACACATTCAGACAGAAAGGTCCTATGTTCAATTCCTACCAATTTGTACGAGTATCGTATCCCATCGCAATGTTTTACTCATTAGCTTAAGGTGAAAAATTATGAAATAATTGGGTTGGATTTTTTAAGTCCAATTATTTTTACTAATTATCCCGGACAAGAATCGAACCCGTAAGCAAAGGGCGATAAAACATTGATGGTGTCTAACTAACCTGGTATTTGACGTCCAACCCTCCAACAGAAAGTCCAATAGTGACCGCTGTGTTTTGAGATAGCTGTCGTGTTACTGTGTGCACCTTAAAAATGAAAATTATTTAATAACCTTTTATTTATAATAACATATACGCGAAATGCAAATTTTTTTAAAAGACATTTTTTTTGTGACAAAATACTAAAAATACATAATCAAATTTTCCAACATATCCTTTAATATATTTAAATTTAAAAACAAAACACGCTCTGGTAATGAGGCAGAGTGCAGCGTTGAGTTCCGCCACTCAGCACGCAATGCCTCAATTCTGCGGAAAGTGGGGTATGGAAATGTTAAAGAGAACTGAGTGTCTTAACACTATGTTCTCTGGTTCCCTCTGCCTACCCTGCTATGTCTGCAATAATCTTGCGTGAAACAAATAAAACAAAAACAATAATCAACCCACCTGTGCACCCAATTCACGTGTAGGCACCAAAACCAGCACTCTAGTGACTCGGTCAGCAGCTGCCTTGTACAACAATCTTTCTAATATAGGCAACATATAGGCAGCTGTTTTACCTGTACCTGTGGCTGCACAGGCGCATATGTCTTTGCCTGTTAAGAAAAAAATAGAAAGAAGTAAAAAAAAATTTAAAAAAACTTTTTTTTTATTTAATTATCTTAGTATGTTCGAATTTTTATGTAACAAATTAAAATGTCAGTGTTTTATATAGCAAAGAACAGTAATCAAAGTCAAGTTCTCTCTCTCTAAGTATATCAATAATCAACCTTGCTGTTTCATATATTCTCTCCTCTACCTAAAGGTTACCTGGAAGAGATCACTCTCTTAGCGATAAGGTCGCCCATTGTACTATTATAAATATTAAGATGTTTTTATTTTGTATCTTTCTGGTATACATTAGAGTATTTATTATTATTATTATCAATTTAAAAATTGATATTCTTAGAGAGAGGGAGAATGTAAATATGTATTATCCTGCATAGCAGGGTAATCAGAGAACCTAGTGTCAAGACACTCCATTTGTCGTTACGTGTTAAGTGGCAGAACTCAAAGCCATTCTTGTTTTTTTTTTTAAATATGTAACAGTTATAGGTTGTAGTATTTAAAATAAAATAAAAAATAATTTAATTAAATTTATAAAATATAGCAACACAATATAAAAACTATATATTTGTACATACCTAACAAAGCAATAGGTATTGTAGCAGCCTGTATAGGTGTAGGATGAACATAATTCAGTGTACCGATTGCTTTAAGCAACGGCCTTGACAAGTTCATCATGTAAAATGAAGCCTGCTCATCATACGGTGGGGGTTCTTCAAAGAAATCAGAGTCATATTCTATTTTAGCACCCTCACTTTCATCTTCTTTTAGTTCCTAAAAAAAATTGTCATAATAATCTTACTCATAGATGTTAATTGGTTTTAACTAGAAATTAATAAAGTATTTATATATTTAAAACTACAATTAGGTGAAATTATTGTGTGTGTAATAAAAAGTTGATTATAAAAATCACTTACATCTTTCAATTTTTGCTTTTTAGTTAACTTTTTTTCCTTAGTTTTAATTTCATCTTTTTTGAGCTCATCATCTGATATTTCCAATTCATCCACTTCACTATCTAAAATGTATTTGATAATTATGATTACTTATAAATATTCTTAATAACTGTATTATAAAAATAATTTAAGAATGATACCATATATGTATTATATTTATATTATTATTTACACATATTCACAAACCTTTTGCTTCTGCTTCTGAATCGGTGTCCACATCAATGTTTCCTCTCACTTTAGCTTCAGCTCGTTTTTGCTCTATTTTTTGATCAAGAGTTCTTTTCACATTTCTTCTTACATACTTTTGTAAATCATCCCAGGGATCCTATTAAGTTAAAAAATTATTTATTACAAAGACATATAAAAATATTGAGGTAGATTATAATATAGCTTTTATTTTTTAATTTTTAAAAATATATACATTTTTTATTTATTTTAATGTCATATAGAATACAATACCTTATTATACTCTTCAACAGAAGCAACAAATTTGAACTTTGGGTCAAAATCAGCTTTCCTCTTGATTTTTTGTTTTGTGGGCTGATACTGAAAACAAATTTGGTAAATATTAGATACAAAGCCATGTTGTCACGATAAATAATATAAATCATAAAGTTTCTTGATAAATCACTAGACAGACGTATAGATTGTGTTTTATTTTTGCTAATTACTTGACATTGTCATAAAAAGAAAACAATTAATAAAAATAATCTTCTACTTCAACATGGACGAAGAAAATGAATCCAACAGTCAAGGTAATCTGTTATCATTTTTATAGTTACATATTGCAATAAAATAACCGTACATCTTCTTCGACATCTGATTCTTCTGAGAAATCTTCTACTTCTTCACCATCATTTATAGTTTTTATGAGACCAGGATAGCCTTCCACTTCCATTTTAATTAAATTATAAAAATCTTCGCATTAATTAATATAATTATCTCATAATAGAAGCGTAAATAAATTCACATGTCTTATATGCGGGTATAAAGTTTTGAGGTTAGCTATCAAACAAAACTTGTGCTAAACTTCAAAGACACATGTTTACAAGATTATAATAATATTTTATTTTATCTGTATTATTCGTTCAGTATCTTAAAAGGCTAATTATCTTTTAATAGTTAAAAGTTAACTATTAAAAGATACTTATAATAATTAATTACGTAACTAAACTTTTAAACATTTTATGATAAAGTTACATATAATTATATAAATTAATAAATCAATGCTTATCAGTGTTGTCATATTGACATGACAATTTGACAGAAGAAATCACAATTTTGTGTTGTAATCACCGATTTAATTCTACTGTCTACCTCTAATGTCATCAATTTACGCTAGGATCTGTTGGACCATACTGTAAATGTTATGATATAAGCAAACATATATTTTACAAGATAAATAGTGTAAAAATGGCAGACCAACTACTAATTCACGATGATATTAAATTGTAAGTGAAACGTCTTATTGTTTTATGGCATTAGCTCTTAATTTCATTATGTTCTTGGAATACAGTTTATACTAAACTTTGTGAAGTTTTTGATTTTAGACGAATAGTTACTTATATTACTGTTACAGTCATTCTTTTTAGAATTTATAGTATGTAAAAATATATTAGAATTTCTTTTGGGTAATACCCATGTAAAGTATGTATTTATATGTTCTCTACTCTATATAATAATAAGTTTAGTTTCTTTAACTTAACTATATATCATTTTCAGTTAGTATTGATTTATAATAAAAATAAAACAACCTTTTAGTAAAATAAAATCTAATATTTTTTTTATTTATAGGTACACTACCTCTGATAAATTTTATTTGGAACCAACTATAAATCCTACAGAGATAATGGTGATTGATAGAATCACTGGAGAAGCATCAGTTAAAGGTCATTATTTATAACTAAATAATAATACATTTAATTATGTAAATAAATTTATCTATGTCTATATTTTTTATAATGTTATATAATTAGATTGATACAATATATTTTTATAATAGAACAATAATTTTAATATCATAATTGTAGTGTATGTCATTCAATATATAATTTATAAGGAAAAGTACAATTTCAATTGTTTCTCTTGCATCTACATTTATACTTACAATTTTTATACTTGATTTTTATATTTTGGTACAAATGAAATATCTTTTATGTATATATTTTATATGTTTGTTTGTCTTGTCTTATATGTTGTGTGTCTTTTATGTGTTTATCTATGTCAGTTTTAAAACAATATTTTATTTAAATGCAGATATAAAGTCAGTGAAAATCCCAATACCAGCCAATGCATACAAGCCTGTGTGTGGATTCCTCGGCTCCATCAAACTCATATCAGGATTATATTTAGTTGTCGCTAAGTATAGGATATTGGTATGTTGATATAACAATTATATTAACTTTAATATAGTTGATAATTAACTTTACTATATTTGAAGCCTGTTATAAATATATTTGAACTTAAGGCCACCATGGGACACAGTGAGACAGCATCTGACTGTAATTGTGACTGGTTGTGGATTCAATTCCCACTTGGAAGTATGATTATTTTAAAATGCTCGTGTTTCCGCAAAGTATCAAATTTGGAAGGTGACAAATGGAGTGTTTTGCACTAAGTTCTCTCAGTATACCCTTATATGTCGGAAAAAGCATAAAACTGAAAAAAAGTCCTACAATACTCATGAGATATAAGTTTTATAGCCAACTTTATTATTTTTTTTATTTTTAGGTAGGTAAAATAAATGGACAAGATATATATCAGTTAGCAGGTACAGATCTCATACCATACTCACGATCTACTACTCATCTGACAAGCAAACAGGTTAGTATTCTATTATATTCTAAACATAAAAAAAATATAATGAAAAAAAAAACTACATATCAATAGCTTATGTTGTTTTAAAATTAAATAAAAATAAATCAATTCTGTTTATAAATTTTTATGATTTTTTTCTATTTACCACTTTTTAATTAAATTTAAATTTATATTATCATATTATAGGAAGTGGGTGAATAACATTTTTAAATATATTTGATGTTTATTGAATATTATACGAAACAAAACAAATTCGAACAAAACTTAGGATAAATAAAATAGGATAGATTTTTATTATAGTAGACCGGTTGCTTTAGCAATATGTATGTCACTTTATACAAAAGTATATATCAAACACGCAGTAATGTGTGTTATATTTTCTTAATTTAATATAGTTTTTATTTCTTCTTCTTCTTCTTCGTATCACTCTTGGCAGAGTGGTCGTGGTCAACATGTATACCCCGAGGGGACAGGTACAGCTCTCCGTACGATTTTACGCCATTTCTCCCTGTTTGACGCCATTCTGGTACACTCGTATATTGGTCTGCCCACTAGCGACTTAACCTGGTCAGTCCACCGCATTGGGAACCTTCCGCGTGGTCTAGTGCCTCCTACTTTGCCTTGGACAACAAGACGATCAATCGAGTCATGATTTTGTCTCGAGATGTGACCAAACAACTTGAGTCTGCACTATACTTGACAAACGTTTTATGCCAAGCTCATTTAATATGGAAGTATTGGTACGCAATTCCGTCCATGAGACTCGAAGCATCCTTCGCCATATTTAGTTTATATTGCTTTAACAAAAATTGGCTTTCTGCACTACTTGTCCATATAAACTTTAACAGATGTTAAAGTTGTGAATGCAGATAATTTTCTTTAAAAATATTCAAGGTCCTCCACATTTTATCGTAATGATTGCAGGTTGAAGACAACAGCACTTATGAACGAATGCTTAAAGCTGCATTAGACACACCTGGAATATTCTTCTCATATGGCTACGACTTGACTCACACTATGCAGAGGTTGCATTCTGTCCCTTCAGACTTTCATAAGGTATTTAAATATTTATTTTAAAAATGAACTCGAAAATGGAGTATCTTGGCACTAGGCAGTTTCTGAATATCCTGTTATGAAACGCGAAAGGTTGAAGTTAAAAAAATATAAATATTTTGTTAGGTGGTAGGAGGTTCTCCTCCGACTCGCGACCACTATCATGTCAAAGACGAACCGCCAAATATCTAATGATGTGTTCCGGTTCGATGGCATGTAAGCCAGATTTTCCCCTTTCCCACCCATCCTTTCCCCAAAATGTGGTGGTTCTGATAGTGGACTACTACATTGTCCCCCCTTCCATCAGTATCCTCTAGGTTGGCAACGCATCTACAACATCTCTGGTGTTGTAGATGTCTATGGGCGAAGGTAACCACTTACCATCAGGTGGTCCTTCTGCTCGTTTGCCGTCCATT